>CAJHUC010002539.1:0-16423 GCA_905146915.1 Ostreobium quekettii | reverse complement strand
CCCGGTCCCCCCCTGGCGCCCGGCCCACGCCTTGCCCCGCCGATCACCCCCGGCGCGATCGCCCGATCCGGCTGAGTCCGCCTCCGGGTCGCTCGGCCCCGGGATCCCGCCCCCCGCTGGGCGCTGGGCGGGGACGCGTGTAGGGCCGCCGCCATGGGCCGGGGAGGAGAGGGCGGGCCGACTGCCGGCCTGCCGCGCAAGATGTCCTTCGAGAAGCTGAAGGAGATCGGCGGCAACGTGAAGCAGGACCTCATCGTCCTCAAGTCGATGTGGTTCTCGCGTAGCAAGGGCGAGGATCACGCCTCGCGCCTCGAGTCGTTCTACAGCCCGCAGGCGCATGCATGTACGCCCCCCCTCCCCCCGCCCCTCCTCTCCCCTCCCCTCCCTCCCCGCCGCCCATGGATTCCGAGTCCAATCCCAACCTTTGAGCGATGTCGTCGCTCGCCGAGCCTCAACCTCTCGCCGGGCCCCGTGCCCGAACCCCCGGACCTTGATCCCCATCCCCAAATTTCCGTTGCGTTTCGCGGCCCTCTCAAGATGGGATCCCCTCAGATCTGCGCCCCCTAGCCGCCGCGACCGCCGCCCACCTTATAACCCCCCCCTTGTGCCCGCACCCCAACACGTGGAGTCCCCCCCTTCCACCTTTTCCTTTTTGCGCCATGATTCGTTCCTCCGCTCATCGCCAACCTGTGCTCATCCTGACCGCCTTGTGTGTGTGCCCTGGGACGCCTGTGCAGACGACAGGTTTCGCGCCAGTTTTCTGTGGGGCCGGCAGCCCATGCTGGCCACCACCTCAGCCCGCATACGCGACGTGGAGGACGCCGTGTGGGTCGACCTGGGCGGCGGCACCGGGGTGAGTTCGCATCCCTCCCACCGCCTCGCCTCCTGAACGCCGCCCGACGCCGTTCATGCTCCTGCCCGGGGTCCCCCGTTCGCTGCGGTGTCGAAAGGAGAATCCGTTTCGCCATTCTCGAGTCCGGAAGAGTCCGGGGACGCCCGTCGCGATTTGGCGTCCAGCGGGCCGTCCGCGTCGCAGGCCCTCGAGCCAGGGCCCCCCCTTCCCGTGTTTACGCGATCCAGGCCGTGGGCGCCGGGCGGGGCGCCCATGCTCCCCCTTCCCTGTCACGTGTCATCCTGCGTGACGTTAACCACAGGCCGATCTCCCCCCCCCTCCCCGGCCGCCGCCCGAAACTTTCTTACTGCCACGGCTGGTCCCAACCCCGTGCTCGCTCAAGGGGCGGTAGCCTTCAGGCTGCGCATCTGCCCTCCCCGCCGCCCATCCCCTCCCCCTGGCCGATGGCCCCTTTTGACAGCCGCCGCCGTCCACGCCCCTGTGACTAAGGATCCGCAATGCCTCCGCGGATGCCCACGGCGCCGGCGGGGAACGCGGGGCGCTGCGCCGACTCGCCGACGCGCTCCGAAGGCCGTCGGACGGCCCAGGGATGCGATTGGCGCTGCATGCCCGCGATGCCCCCCCTTTCCTTATGCCGCTGACGCGGCATTCAGGGGTTCACCCCAAACCAACGGGGGGGAGGGGAGAGATAAAATTGGTAACAAACTGCAGGCGGCGATCACGGGGCGCAGTTAATTGTGCCAGTATTTCGGCCGGAGGCCGATTGTTTCGTCGAAGGCGGGACGCGGGCACCAACCTCGCAGTGCGCTGGGTCGCCCGCGCATTGGGCGATGGCGGTCGCTGCCCCGCGTTGAGCGGGCCGCGTGGCGGAGTGCATGGACGGCGGCTCACGCAATTGACAGGACGGTCGCTAGCGCGTGGGCCAGTGGAATGTCTCTCGTCGCCCATGGTGCATTTGGGGACCAGTTGCGTCGTCTGCTGCATTGTGGAAAAGTTCCGAGCAGGGTGCTCTCCAAGCAAGGGGCTGCCTTGGCCTGTTCTGCAGAGACGATCTTGGGCGCGTGATTTTAGCCCACCGTTCGTCGCCACAGCGCGTGAGCAGCGGTTTGCGGCTTGCTGGCGCATGCATACAGGGAGTAAGTCTCGTTGATACTCCGCATGGCGGCAGTGTGTCAGATGGCCCCGACCACCTTGGTCCCTGGCTGGTCGGGGCCATGGAGCAGGTCTGAGCTGACAAAATCGCTTGGAGCAGCCTCTCCACTGGGTCCGTTATGTTCCATTTGCCTTGGCAAGCTGAGGTGCGGCCCTGGGACCTCGCAGGTGTGCTGTGGAGGCACGCAAAACGCATGTTTGTCGCCGTTCTGTCCTTTTAGCGCATCTCTGCTTGCCACCCGCCTGCAAGAAGCGCAAACACCTGCCTCCATGGCCGCCTGGTCGATTTGTGGGTTGTCCCAAGTGGATATCAAAGAATGGCGAAAGTCATGTCATTCCACGCAGAACCTCCCTTCTGTCAAGCCAGATGACTCTGGACAAGACTGCTGGACACTGTAGCACCTTGTCAACGGGTTGCCGATGGTCACAGACAGGGCTGAATCCTTGCCACCCACTTTGGAACGATGGATGGACTGTCCTTCGTCACACTGGATACACGAACCTTCCCCTACTGTCTGCCACTCCCGCGACAACCATGCAAATAACCACACGCATTGAATTTGCAAGCATATTCGTTTCGCAAGAGTAATCTGACACTACGATCCAAGGAAGTCGCAACGCAGAGACAGGGCAGGGCAATGAGCACGAGCTCAGTATTGGGCAAGAAACTTGAGTGGAAGAGCAGAGGAAAAGCATGTGGGCACACACGGCCGCAATATCGATGCGAATTAGGCTGGCACTTCCCCAGGCTGTTGAGAATGATGCAAAAGTTTTCAGATGCAGACTGAACAAAACATGCAAAGAATAGCCAAGCTCATACAACGACCATCTCTGTGTGACCCTATGTGCTTGCTATCGTCAGCAAGGTGGTGGGCTATGTTTTCACGTTTTTGAGCACATCTCATCGTTCATTCAGCGAAATGCAAGCTGAACGGCAGTGGTCATGGGGGACTACAGGGTCATTCCTGGAGCTGTGTTTCTGTATGGAGCAGTGCTGACTTGCCCACCTGCATGTCAGGAAAATCGATTGTCTGCCAACTGATCAGCACATTCCCAAATGGCTGAGGTCATGAAAGGTTGCCTGCTGGACAGTTGTTAATCGTGCATTCATAAATATGGTGAACAAATGCCTCGCATTCCAGGGCGATGGTGAGTATTGGTTATTTGCTGGCATTGTGGAACACTGAACTTGGGCACTGGGCTGCCCCCCAAGCATCCGGTCAGTGCTGCGATCATCTTGCTGAGAGTTTCACTTTGTTCAGCTGGTGCCACCCTTTGCATACCCAAGTCCAAGAGATGCAGCAGTTGCTGCAAACATGCATCAAAGTATGTTCAGACACGGCACCAACAAAAGCTATATTGGAAGCCCAAGAAGAACACAAGATCAGCGTACAGCAGCCAGCAGAGGCTGTGCAATGGAATGAGAAGATCGTGTCATGCTGGCATTGGCCTATTGACATTCTTCATTATGGGTTGTGTAGAATGCACGTTGATGATGTATGTGACGTTGCTGTGCAGCTACTGACCAGTAACTGATCTGCCTGCAGGAGAATGTGGACATGATGTCTGAGTACATTCCTCTCAAGCACTTCAAGGCCATCTACATCGTGGACCTGTGCCACTCGCTGTGCGAGCAGGCCAAGAAGAAAGTGGAGCAGAAAGGCTGGAAGAATGTGTATGTGGTGGAGGCTGACGCATGCGAGTTTGCACCCAGCACCAAGGCGGACCTTGTAACCTTCTCCTACTCACTCTCAAGTGGGTTTCCTGGAAATTTCTTGTGTTGCACTCACTTTGCCAAGAATTGTTGGGCACTTGGCACCTAGCACTGAACTGCATCCAAGCCACCCATTGGATACGCACATCCCAACCACTGCTTCGTTGAAAGACGTTTGAGTACATTCATTTATCCAGAACGTTCCATCATTCATGTATCCAGAACATTCGATTTTTTTGTCCCTCAATTGCAAGGTCACCGTAGTTTCAATTGGTAAGCTTGGGTTGAACAGTGGCCCCATTCTTGTTGCCTCTAGTCCTGGATCCTGGCTGCGATTCCTCCCTATAGGCCAAACCAAATCGACAGGATTTGCTGCTGTTTCAAGAAGTTTCATGACAAACTAGGGAGTGTGGGAATAGTTTTGTTGAGGATATCCGCGGTCACAATCGGCGATGCTTGTAACAGGTGCAAGGGCAGGGTTTTTTCAGCGATCATTCTGAAGAAATTGAACATTTTGTTGGTCTGCAGTGCAAAACATTGTGTTGTCCCCCGCAGTGATACCCCCATTCCACTCCGCTGTGGACAAGGCCATCTCCTACCTTAGCAAGAGTGGCTACGTAGGCGTCTGCGACTTCTATGTTTCGAGTAAATACGATCTCCCCCTGCGGCAAATGAGCTGGTTCAGAAGGTTCTTCTGGAGGTGAGCAGGGCCCTCTTGAAGTTGGCAGCTGACGGCATGTGTCGAAATGCGATGGGCGTGTGTCGTTTCAGAAGTATCTTGAGCTGCTCAGGGCAAATACTCAAGCATGATGCAGCAGTGCATATACTCATAATGTATGTAAGCATTAAGTGTGCAATTGTACAGTGACTAGGCAACATAAAATGCAATACAAGCTGCCCTCTGTAGCAGATGGCCTGGGCTTAGCGATCTTGTGGAGGCAAGTTTTTTCTTCTGAATTTTACGTTTGTCGAAATGCGGCAAGGCATCCATTGGCAGGGTTTGAATGCTTTCTTGCGACTACGAGATAACTTTTGTGGAGTTGCCAGTTCTATATGTCCTGCAAGAACGCCACAGAGCTCTGCCCTTGTTCGTTTTGAGGCTTTCCGACGCCTCCTGTGCTTTTAAGCAAGAAGGCTTGAAAAGGGCTGAACCAGGCGCAGGGGCATTTGGAATTATATCGATTCTCCGATGTGGGCACTGGGGACTCAGATTTTCATCATCATCATTCACAATGCTGTGTGTTTTGACACATTTCAAGATGGCTGGTTCTGAAACCTGCAGATCTCAAAATAGGCATTCTGTGGGCGCGCGGGTTTTGTGGTTTTGGTTCTGCAGCTGCATGGCATATTGCGTGCCCCCCCTATCAGCTGGGACTCCTGCATCGTCAGTTGCCCTGTGAATCAGGCACTCAACAGCATTTTGCTCACGATGGTGTTGCCTGTGGTATGACTTTCTTGTTGCCATGTGTCTCGGCTCATGCTTCGTGCTTTGTGCCTTGTCCCTTTGCAAGGTCCATATTTGACACGGACAACATCGACATCGGCCCTGAGCGACGGAATTATTTGGACCACAACATGGAGCGAGTGTGGGAGTACAATGGGCAGGTCAGCTGATGGACACCCCATAGCTCGAGAAGCTAGCAGCCTCCAGCCATAGATTTGTAGGACCAATCGATCAGTCAGTGCTGGTATGTGCCAGCACTTGCTGGATGTAGTCGACTATGGGCATAAACTGTACTGACTCACAGTGTAAGTTACTGTCTGGCAACTTAAATTGGGGGAGGGTAGCTACGAGTTCCAATTTGATCCCATCGGTCAGCCAACAAATGTGGCAACATCCTGCGGGACGTAAAAGGACCGGATCACTCTTGACACAGTTCGCTGAACTAACAAGTTGCAGGATGAAGCATAGTTTTGGGACATGTGTTGGAATTTCGTGTTACCCTTCATCACCTTTCGAGTTTTGGGGCACATTTTCTGTTTAATGGTTTTAGACAGAGTCGTTCAATGAACTGCAGTGTCATTTTCTGACGTAATCTTTATCGAGTCCCTGGTGCTGCCCCCAGGTACGCTCTCAAAATGGATCAGTGGGAAGAGCGAACGATGATTTTTGATATGAAATAGTGCATGAGCAATGTTGCACTGTTGGTCGGAATGACTGGAATGCCATCTCCAAATATGCCAAACATGTCCAGAAAGGACAAAAGCCAGAAATGGATCCCTTTGGAAACCGCTGGGAGTCATGTGGCTTGAGTTCCACACACCATGCACTTCAGGGCAGTCGAGCCCATGCTCAAGCAGCTGCCCTGTTTTGAGCGAGATGTGGTGCATGGTGTGCATACACAGCTCACATCATTTGGTTGATGGCACAAAAGTGACTGAGTGGGCATCCATTAACTGTCAGCAAAATACTTTAGTGAAGAAGTTTATAATGGCAGCAAGTGATGCAAGGATAATGTGTACCATAGTAACAACCGTTGCATTTAGAAACTCGCATAATTAAAACTCGCATGGTAAAAACTAGGGTCCTGATGTGTCAGAGCTTTTCATGGAAAGCGGCACTGGCTTGCCGTGTGGCCTGCTGTGCCTGCTCAGCAATTTGTCATTGAGCTAGTCAGTTTCTGCTAAGTTCAGTTAGGGTCTGTTGGCCTTGCGTTCTAGTTTAGTTGGCATGTGGCTGTTGCAGCATGGAGTTAGGGAAGAACTGACATGGCTGGTTGGCTCAGGGTTCGATTCCTTATGTCCCCTACCTGCGAGCCCCCTGGTATGTCTGGGTCGGCAGATTGAAGGACGCCCATGCAGGTTAGTTTGTGGGTCTGCCCTCTCTCTACCAGTGAATCTGATGTGTGCCACTGGTAAACATGTTTGTTTAGCATTCTAGCTTCATTGAGTTGTGTGCACTGCTGCATTCGGGACCTTGGAATTTTGACTAAGTGGAGGTGTTGGAGAGTCCACGACAGAGAATGTGAAAATTGTTGGGATGCCTGCTGCCGCCTTGAACCAAATGTGCAAGCCCATGTACAGCGTGGTTGGCCCCCATGTTATGGCAGAATGAATGTGTGCCCTCCGATTCTGGGAAGGAATGACCATTGTGTTGACTGAGATTGCTAATGTGCTTTCCACCGTTCTGACTCCTCTCCAGTGTATGCTGGGCCTTAAAGGGCATCGCCGCCGTTGAGCAAACCAATCATTACTCATCAGCAGCCCTGGTTGGACGTCACACTTACAACCACCCCAAAGGCTGAAGTGTGACCGAGGCAAAGTGTGGTAACAATTTGAGTGAGGCTGCCGTGGGGGTGCCAGCAATCTGTGCCCAGGTATTTAATGGGGGGCGAGGAGGGAATGCTCGCAAGGGCTACTCCTAAATAGGAAACCTGTTCTCCTCATAGGAGCACTCATATTATATCAGACTATGCAGGGGCAGGAGTGCCCAGTAGATGAATGCATGGCTTATGGTTTTGGAATTTGGATCGCTGTGGGTTATGTTGGGTTCCCTTCAGCTGAAATGTTGCAGCACAATCAGGAGGGCATTGAAGTGGGTTTCACTGCATTGGGGTAATTTCTCTGATCAAAGCCAGCTGCAAACGGTGTTAGTAATTTTCCCGCATTCCAAACGTGCAGCAATGGCTACAGTGATGTCTACAGTGATGTCGGGGCTTAGCTTGCAAGTAGGCCATGTAGTAATGAATGCAACACGCAACCCGAACAGTATATGTTCGGTAGACGTTTCGTGACATAAGTGGAGACAGGCAATGAGGGCAAGGGTATTGGTCTTCTTGGATCCCGGCTATGGTTTCTTGGTTCAGATCTGCTGCTGCTTTGGACGTGCCAAATGCTGTGCATGTATTCAATTGATGGTTTGTCGTGACAATACCAGGCTTGCTCAAATCCTTTTAAGTCAGAGGCGGACACATGGATTTGGGCTGCTGGGAATTGAGTTCGAATTAGTGGTACTGATGCATTCAGTGTTTGGAAAAGCTCTGTCCTATTCCCCAAGAGTCTCAGATCCTCATGGACGCCACCCCTTCACCAAACACTGATGCTGCAACAATTCTGTCTTCATTATGCAATCAAAACATGCATTCGAATTATTGTTTTGCTGCTGTGGTGGCCAATCGTCTTTTGAACCACAGTTGTGTCTCGATGGCATTGTGCCTTTGACCCATTGTGTCATTGATCATGCAGGCTACACCGACCACGAGGCCAAGGTGGAGGCACCACCCCTGTTTCCGCCCACCTTCCTGTACAACATGTCATGGGAGGACCCTGAAGCAGACATGGATGTACTGGAGCTGAGCGAGAATGACAGGCTGCTGACACTCACCAGCGGCGGCTGCAACTCCCTCAACCTGCTGCTCCAAGGCGTCAAGGAGGTAACCATTTCTTTCTTTTTTTTATCAAGGAGAATAAGAAATTGCAGACGGATAGTTGAAGTGGAGTAAAGCACAGGATTTAGCAATTGTGCTGCAGCTCCCTCGATGCTTTCAGTGGTGTTAATGATTTTGCATGTGGCATCAGTTCAATCAAAGAACTGTAAGGTATGTCAAGCCGACTTGCTGGCTACCTCCCCCGGTCCACCTGTTTTCCACAAAATAACAGCATTGAAAAGTGGCCTTGTCAGAAGGAGATAGAACTGGTGCCAAGCAAGGGATGAACCGCGTGGGTGCATTGAGCCCGATCTCATCCACAAGGCTTTATGGAGGCACTACTCCACGCTACTAGTACCATTCGCAAGTGTGTATGCTGTCACTGTGCATTCCTTGCAATACATGTGTTGTGATACCAGCTGGTTTGTGCACAACTGTGCCTAATAACGACAGTGTCGATGTGATGTGCATCCAGTGGCTATGCCTCTGTGTATGCCTGAGTGTCGTTCGTTGAAGCGTGGTGGCACTCCAGGTTGTGTCGGTTGACTGCAACCCTGCCCAGACGGCACTCCTGGAGCTTAAGGCCACTGCCATTGCACGGCTGCCCTACGAGGACGTCTGGAAGATGTTTGGCGAGGGACGCCACCCACAGATCGACCGGATCTACAGGCACCATCTTGCGCCCTTCATGACAGAAGTTTCCAACAAATTCTGGAACAACAAGCTTTACCATTTTGAGAGGGGCCTGTACTACAGTGGATGCATGGTATGTGGCTATGTCAAGCACTTCCTTTGTTTACCCATTCATTGCATATTTCATGTGTATTTAGTAGTTAATTATACACAAATCCTTTTGATGTCATGTGCCAGTGCATGACCAAGGCTGCTGTCGCATCTGTCAGGCACCGGTGGGTGCAGCTCTTTCCTCATGTCCTTTGCTGCCATGTTTTGTTTATTTATTTACTGTTCTTGGCGTAAGTCCATTAGTTTCATGTGCCACATCATTCAGGTTGCCAAATGGATTCATGTGGGTTCAGATCTTTTGATGTTGTCACTTGCTTGCTTACTTTATTCTTGTGGCGTGGTTGCAGGGAAAGCTCTGCTGGGCATTCCGGATTCTGTGCAGCCTGTGTGGGATGACAGGCACGAGGTTGCGCCTGGCTAATGCCAAAACCCTTGAGGTGAGACACGCACCTTCTCCTCTGTACAATTTGGTCGGTTGACTCGATTGATTTGTTTAGTTAGTTAGTTGTTTAGAAAGTACATTATTTCATCGCTTCTCTGCATGTTTCATGCCTTCATCCATATCCATCCAATTCCCCTTTGGGATGCCTTTCTGCCATTGGCTGGGTTGCCTCACCCCCCTGGCAGGGTGGGGATCAGAAGGCTGGACTTGAAATCCTCATCAACAGCCCTTATGGGCCGTACATCGCCCTGCACTTTCTTGTACATCCCTTTCAGTGGTCCAAGTCCAGCATTGCTGAAACAGCGTGGCGATTGGACTCTGAAAATATAATTTCGTTTTGGAATAGGAAGCAAAGACGCACTTGAAGTGTGGTGTATGGTGATTGGAAACTGCATCGACGGCAATTCAACCACCCACACACACATTCCTGTATGGTGGCATTTTAGGATCAACAAGACATTTGAGCAGTGTATCTGTGTGTATTGCAGTGCTTTGTAAGTTTATGCATCAGCACGACTGCTTATTGCCATCTAGTGAACGTGGTTTGTATTGCTACAGAATTTACTCATGTAACTTATTGTGTAGTTCTAATTGTCCAACGCAGTATCGTTGCCGAGTACCATGCCCTGTGCCCACTTGCATGAAAGGGTTCCATACAATGTCTGGGTGCGCAATTTAGACGTTGCTATATTGTTAATAGCCACATGAACCACAGAGAATGTAGCTTACCAGCAGTGCTACATTAAATGTATCCATACATCGAGTCACTATTAATCAACAGCGCTAAATCACTTGTGCTCACCATCGGATTTTCTGCAATCTGCAGGAGCAGCGGGAGATCTGGAACAAGATCTGGATGGTGCGCTTCTTCAAGTACGGGCCCCCCTTCCTGGTGTGGATCGTGCTCAAGTTCCTGACTTGGATCTTCCTGAATCGGTTCGTGCTCTGGTTTGGAGGCGGTGTGCCCACGAAACAGTATAAGCTCATCCAGAAGGATGGCATCTCCATATCCAGCTACCTGGCAAGGACGTTTGATGGTGCGTGCTCTGTTGTGGATCTTGAATTTTCCCTTCTGTTCTGAATCCCTTTGCTTAAAATTGCCTCTTGAAGGCAAACTGTGCATTTCGTGCTGCTTCGATTCATGAATCAAGGTATCCTTGAAAATCTGGCACACTGGTATCGTCACTCTCCCCTACTGAATTCAAATGGTCAGATAACATCCACTTCCTGGAGGCCTGCAGCGGCCTCACAACCATTGGCAAAAAGATACGCTGACCTCCAAAGTCAGCAGAGCTTACATGTCCACATGCAGCAAAGCACCCACTGGCTCGAGTTCATGTGCTTGGCATCCATCGCCTCTGGTGGACAGTGGTGGGCATGCGGTTGGGGTTGTCAGCCGGTTCTACATGATGTTGTCTTGTAACGAGACGGTTTTGAATTTTGACATCCAATGGCCTGTGAGGGTTGCTTGTGCCGTTTCAGTGTCTGGGAAAACACTGTGGCAGCGTTGCAGCTGCAGGCAAGCTGGGGCTGCCCACCTGAGTTCAGCAGAGCCACCTGCTGGCTTCAAATACCATTTTTCGGTCAACAGGGCAATGCTTAGTACTTTATGGTACCTGTTTGCACCACGATTTCTTGATTGTGTGCTCTGAATGGGTGGTTCGCTTCACTCTGCAGTGATACATAACACTGGCTTGCAGGATCATTATCTGCTGTTGTAGCAGCGCAACAGGTGTGCGTGATCATATGTCTGTAGGCTGTAAATGAGGCATTCTGTTGCTCACCTTTCTGGGATGCGGCCATGCTGTGCTGCCGTCAGCCGTTGCATATGCAGATGTCATCGTTGTTTGTTGCGTCTTTTTCTTATCGTGACATGTGATAACATACGTGTATTTCTCCGATGTCCTGTGCTAGGTGTGGCGCAGCACTCCCACTTGCGCACGCACAACCTGTTCTACTACAGCCAACTGATGGGCAGGTACAACAAGGAGAGCTGCCCCGAGTACCTGAAGGAGGCCAATTTTGAGAGGCTCAAGGCGGGCCTGCTGGCCAACCTGACAATCAGCACGGGCTTCTTCAATGACGAGCTCAAGGCCAGGAAGTACACCAAGGTGCGGGCAGGAACGGGATGAAAGCATGCCAGGAACATACTGTACCTGATCTGATGTTCGCGTTCAGGGCGGTCTGACGACGCATGAGGGTTATTCTCCGTGCAGACGTGGTTAGAATGGTCGTTGTTTCTGTGAGAAAAAACATTCCTTGGGGGGTGTTTGTGCTCCATTGGGGCGGATCTCGTGACAGAATTTCGCCCCAAAGTCGTGTGTGCTGATGAGAGTTTTACACACATCCAATAACGAGACCGTCATGCGTCCGTGATGAACATTTGACTCCACTTCGCTCGCACGTTGACAGCGCATGCTAACCTCATTCGCTTGTCCAGGTGATCCTGATGGACCACGTGGACTGGATGGACCCGGAGGCCGCCCAGAACGTGGTGCAGCTCCTCGGCCGCCAGGTGCTGCCTGGGGGCCGCGTCATCTGGCGCTCGGCCTCGCTGTGCCCGCCCTACGTCGCCATGATGGAGTCCGCGGGCTTCGACGTCAAGTGCGTGCAGCGCGCTGACAGACCCGACTGCTACTACATGGACCGAGTGAACATGTACAACAGCTTCTACGTTGCAGTCAGGAGGGCCTCGCTGGGGGGCGGCAACTGAGCCAGAGGAGTGGGATCGAAGCCTCCAGGCGGCTGAAGCACAGCTGCCGGGCGGCTGGGGAGAAGCCACTGGGCATCTGGAGCGAAGCCGCCGGGTACCAGGGTAAGGGCGAGGGAGATTCATGTGTACGTCGCACAAGGGATTGCACGGGCATAGGGGATTCGCTTTTGGCTGCTGGGCTCAAAGGGGTGGACTTCTTGTCAGCTCTCTGTGGGGTGAGTGGGATGGTGCATTTTTATCGTGGCGGGTGCCCTTAGAGGCGGAATTCGTGTCTCTCATTCCAGCGCGGCGCGGCTGGCCGACCCCAGGGGGATTGCAGTACAGCCGGAGCGCCGGAAACTTCAATTGAGTTCCGTTGGGTTGGTGAGGCTGTCCGCATGGGGAGGCGGGGCGGCCGGCGGGGAGAGATAGGGGCTTCCGGTCTCTTTCTGGGATGCTTCTGGTCTCTTTCTGGGGCGCTTCTTGTCTCCTTTTAGAGTGCTGTGCTGTTAGGGAATGGGGTGGGTGGGTGGGTGTCGTGATGGGTGGGATCGATCGCTTTTTTGGAAGCTGAGAGGAAACTGGTGCAGGACAACGAAGTGAGCCGGGAATGTGCGACCGGGACCGAGGCGAGGGACGCATGCACGTGTCTTAGTCATTGCGTCGGGCCCAAAATTCAACCAGGCCCTAAATTATGCAATATTAGGACCTAGGCGGCGACGCCCGTCCTGACGCCTTTTGTGTCACGGGGACCCCCGCGGGTCGCAGATTTTGGGGCAGGGGGGTGGGCGCGCCTCTCCTAACGGGCTGGCGTCTCCTAACGGGTGACGAGCTGCCCTGGTTTAGGTTTAGGAGCAGGCCGGCCCCCACTGAGAAGAGTCGTTGTCAGATGAGACGAGAGGGAAAGGGGCACGTCAGGTGTGTCGTGTGTTCACAATTAATGCAACTATTGGTTCGTTGGCTACTTGGTGGGCTGAGCTGACGGACTCCTTGACCGGGTTGAGTGCCTCGTCACCCTGCAGCATCGTTGGCCGCTCCCGCCCAGCATCGGGACTCAATCGACCCTCGACGCAGTGAACAGGGAGCGCCTTTTTGGTGTCATGTGGGCACAAGAAAGAAACAAGCAGCATCATAACCGAGAACCCAAATAGAGCAGCTAAGTATCACGCAAGACAAAAACAGCATAACCAAGTGTAGGTGCATGTGTACTTCCTTCCTCTGCACACGGCAAGGAAGGCAGCGCACAAGTGCGCACTGTCCAGGACTTGCTGGTGTGTTCCTGGCCTCGTCGCTACATCCAGCACGACTCATTGGCGCACGAAGGGGCTCGGTCATAGTGCAGCAGAAATCCAGTGCGGAGGGATACCGCAATGGAGCTTCCTCACCGGCGGGGATGCGCATCACGCTGCAACCTCGCTGATGGTTGCGCGCTTGTGTCAACTGTATGTGTGCGCCATTTTCAAGGGCCGTCGGCACACCTGAGGCCTCCACGCTGGTCATTTAAGCGTGGTGTGTTGGATCAATTCGAGGCGCATGAGCTGTTGATGCCTGACAGCCACCGGCCAACATACGGCTGCGACTACTGAATCCAGGGTACCTTGAGGCCCATTCTTTGGGTACAGAATACCGACACCCTTGGAACATTGATTTGCGAACCGAACTCCGTCGCCTCCTGTTGGTATGCATCGTGTGCGAGCCATTGGGACGTGGTCCGCGAAACCGTGCTCACCTGTCTGGAACGGCCAAAAATGGCGTTGTTTTGTCTTAGTGATGGGATTCTACCTCGGGCAATGCTGGGTGGGGTGCCGAACAGGCTGTCCCCTTTGTTGCATAGCAGTTCTGCTCCGCCTTTGTCGGGTCTAGATATACTTTTGGTCAAAGTTATTAACCCCAAATACACTATTATCACATAATGGTTCGAGACATTCAATGGTGGCTATTGGAAGGTCAACTTCAGGCCACATTACTTTGGAGCTCTTGGGGACCATCCTTTCGAAGGGGCTGAGTGGTGGGCACTGGTAAGAATTCGACTATTGTACACGGTGTACAATTGCATGAAATCATGTTAAAATCTTGTAAAACCCGGGTACTTTGGAGCACAGTTTTACACGGTTGCCAAAATCGTGCAGTTTTCAGCCCTGTGTAGTACACGAAAATGGCCCACCTTACCTCCGTGGACAACACGATAAAGAACACGGTTTTACACCATTTCACCTGTTTGCCAGCGGCAGCCGTGTACTTTGTGATCAGTACACGATCGGTACACCATCTTTATACGATTTTTACATACATTACACAGTAAACAATTTTCACGACCGTGTAGTTTGGTGGAATTTTCGTTAGGCACTATCCACGGCGCCATTCATATTTTGTTTCATTCCCACCCCTGCCCCCACCCCACCCCAGTCCCGCCCCACCAGTGTGACATTCGGTTTCCTAAACCTATTAGGGCGTGGGATGCAGAGGAGTTAAATATGGATTTTAGGGGCAGACTACAGGGGCATGACAGTACTAGCTCTACATGCATGCAGGGTCGCTGCAACGGTGGTGCCTTTTCCACCCATGGTCGAAAGCCTAATGTACAAGGTGTTCAAGCGCATGGCCCAAGGCGCGGGCACAATATGGAGACGATGGCAAGAGTGGTTACCTCGCCAACGCCGCCCAGGAGGTGGTGCTTATGTGCCCACGATCCAAGCCAACATTTTCAAAGTATCCTGTCAAAGCTTTTTATCCATCCCCATTCGAGATTCCACCATCACAATCGAATGCGCATACCGATGGGTCACACATGGCACAAGTCTAAGGGTTTGGACAGAACTGTGTGGCAACCTTGGTGCACACGGTGCTCAAACGCACTCGACATGCTTGGTCCGACCAGCAACCCAGACTCAACTCAGCTCGTCTTACAACCAAACCAAGGAAAGCCAAGAAGAACACTCGGGTCCTGTTTAAATACCAGAGTACGCTTCTTTCTTCCCTCACTTGAATTCACACTCAGAACGGCAGACTCAACTCGCACTTCTCTCATGAGTGACACGCTACCCCGTAGCATCGACCCCCCCCCACCCCCTACCCCCCCACCATCAATTCACAGCACCAGCTCATGATCACCAAAACTAGTACTTCCTCTGTCCGGAAATAAATGAAACAGTTTGTTTAAGAGGCTATATTTATATCCCACACTTGTGATTTTTCCTTCAAAATTGGACCAAGGTACTGCCTACACATTTGCTATATGTTGCCAAATTTTTGTGGACAATGGATAAGTACCGGCCACGTGGCAGTACTTTGAACCCTTGTGATTCAGGTCAAAAAGTCCAGGTTTCTCAAGGTCTGGCCGAACAGCCCCCAAAACAGGTCCTTGACCAGGTCGCCTTGCGACTGACGGTGCGCAGCCCAGAGTGGATACCTGTTGCTGCCGTCTTGGTGGCAGGACGACACTGTCCCTACCAAAAGAGGAAGAGCACGAAACCGGGTTCTGTACCGCTCGATCCTTGATCGCCACCGTGGTTTTGATGGCCTTATGAGGACAGCAGCTCCGGATCGGAGACCCAGAAATCTGCGAACCTCACAATCACGGCGTTTGTAGAAACGTCCCCCACCATGGGCAAGGACGCCATGGGCTCTGAGACCACCATGTAAGTTTTGGGAGATTGCGATCGTGCCCTCGCTGCGTGGCAGCCAGAAGATCGTTGAAACTGGCTGTGGTGGGCACGTGCCATGAGAAACACTTTGCGCTCCATTCACGCCACTTTCAAAGGCGCTGCTGCAACTAAGCTTCGCCCGTGCTATTGAAAGACGTAAGAGCGCCACCATAACAACACGTGGGGTCTTCAATAGAGCTTCCAAACCCTCCATTGTTATGTTCGGCAGGGTTGAAACCTGTTTGGAAAGAGGGGTTGCTTGCATCTGGAAGGCACTTAATCGGAGATCTATGCTAAACACAGAGCTTATGTTGCGCGCAAATATCCTGCGGCTAGTCTTTAGCCACTAGGAGACCTCTAGGCAGTGGGGGATCCCAGGAATGTCGGTGTGCTGCTGTGGAAGATTGGGGGAATTTCGAGCATCTATCGATGGCGGTACGCAAACATAGGTGCCAATTCCGTCGATCGTGCGTTGCGAAGGGTGTCGATCTTTGGGCTAGAGCCCGAGCGCCAAGGCAACTCCACCCTTCTGTTACTTTGAAGACCACTGGAAAGGGCATCACTCGTGCGCCGCGCTTTCCTGGGTCCGGGGCGCTAGGTTTTGGTGGGGTGGGGACTGACTGCAAATGTTCAAATTCTGGTGCTGAGTCGCTTGGCTTCAAAGTACTGCCATATGTCTGAATCTCATTTTCTGTCGATAATTTTTTGACAGGATTGTCTAAACACATAGTAGATACGGTGGTTTGATTTTGAAGGAAAAATAAAGAGTACATGATAAAAATGTGGTCAGTCAACAAATTGTTTCATTTAATTCC
>CAJHUC010002538.1:0-15950 GCA_905146915.1 Ostreobium quekettii | reverse complement strand
AAAACACGCTCATTACCATCATGATCATTCGCACTTCTGCGCGGGCTTGTTGTCATGGCGGTAGTGCTTTATTAGACAGCACTCGATCTGTCTTGTCTAGCATGCAGTCGCTTCATATGAAATTTCATTTGAAGTTAGTTTAGACTAAAGCGTGGCCCTTTGAGATCCATGGGGTTTGTTTTTACAACTCGCACTAAATGTTGGTGTGGTCCCCCCTTGGCAGTGTCCAGATACCCTGGCCCACATGCTAGGGCCTCTCCGGTGGAAGCATAGTTGTCCTCGGCCAGACAATGTGTCCCATGCTCTTTCTAGTATGAGGGTAATGGCCGCTCTGCGCGGTCCTGTCTGAGGTGTGTGGCTGCTGCGCTCGAGGAGGCAGGGAGGTTCCAGAACAATCGATCGCTACAACACGGCATGGCCGTGCACACTCTTACATCCCACGGCACACAATTCCATCAAAGTCTATTAAACTTATTATTCTTATTATCTTTGGCGGCCAGGGGTTCCGCCCTCAAACCCCCTAGTTTTACGAGCACCCTTTGGGGCCCTTCGCATGGCCTCACTCCGCTCGGCCGAGCTCAGCCCCCTATGGGGTCTCGTAAGACATAGTCCCATGTGCAGTTTACCTAACCAAGCACACAATATTACCACACTAAGCTTCTTGTTGCGTGCCCACTCTCTGAGACTCCCTGAGGACATGTTGTGAGGACAAAGTGTCCAAACTGTTGACTCATAACTAACTCTTGTGTTGAGAACTTGTGTGTGTGGGTTATTATCGAATCTTTGAGCTAGCGCCACTTTCACACTCTTGTGGTCTGTGAAAGGCAATTGATCACAACAATTTTTCTTTCTCTTCGAATATGCGTTGGATGCATCTCATATAAGATCCTACTGAGATCTAACTAGCAGTGGGCTATTAATAGGGCTAATAAAGATTAGAAGGGCCTAGTAGGGCTATTATCGAATCTTTGAGCTGGCGCCACCTTCACACTCTCGTGGTTTATGAAAGGCAATTGATCACAACAATTTTCTTTATCTTGGAATATGCGTTGGATGCATCTCCTGTAAGATCCTACCAAGATCGAACTAGTAGTTCAAACCGTGCAACAGTCTCTTTTTTGATCTTGCAATTACATTAGTCAGCACTACTATATTTAATTTACAATTGGGAGTAACTGAATTGGCACCCGCTCGGTTTTGTGCGGACCAGCATTGTGAAGATGCACCAACAACAAAAATCGCCCCAGGGGCGCAAGTATGATTTACGATTGAGCTAGTGAGTCCATCCCGCAAAAGGACAATGAGAAAAAGGTACGATGGCAGAATTTTGTGAAGAGAGTAGTGAATCGGCATGTTTTTGGCAACATGACAGTGATATGGTACCCATAGTTGTGATACAACCAACCAAAGACAATATTCAAGTTTTGCTAGCAGGTGTTCTACACGTTGCATCTTGAACTAGGCATTGTTGTCAAAACTCATGTTTTTATCAATGCATGCCAATACATATCAATAGACACAACTTTTGCCAAAATCTCTGCCTGATGGGATTTGTGCATTTTTTCGGCAAATTTTGACAAGACCATAAGGTGAGTAGGAAAGCTGATTGCTCCACCCAGGTTTTGGGAACCAAAGCAACTATATATTAGTGATTTGTCCTAACGTCATGCTGATGCAATTACTGCTTTGAACAACAAAATATTAATAATACTATATGTGGCGGCAGATGCGCACACGTGGTGGTGATAATGCAACTATACTTACAAAGAAGTATATGAATGACAAAGCCGCCACATGTGGTTAACACACCAATATTGCATGCTTCAGCAATAGCAAAAAGAGACCTATCTACCATTGACCATCGCAAAGGGATGGAAGCAGAACCCAACTACCCTTTAGGTAGCAAATGGGTTAGGGCGGTGGGTGAGGATAACCCACACAATGTGTCACTATGCAGACTGCAGCTGGCTGTGCCACAAATTGAGTTTTGTTTCCTATGCAGTGTTGCAATTTGTGGTTGATGGCAAAGTTCTTTATCCCATTATTTGTGTTGCAATCATTGCATTCGCACATCTACTTTTGGATCTATTCATTCCATCGCCCCTATCAAAACTCAATGGTACTGCTGATAGTGCACACGAAACTTGCATATTCAAGCCCATTTGGAAAACCATGTAAACAAGCCTCCTCAAATGTCAGCATGATCCAACATAGATGTATTGACGATGGCACAACTTGTGAGATTGTATTTGACCATGCTCCATAGGCGATGTTGTCAATATGGTTATTGTCGATGTTGTCATCAGATGATGGTTATTGCAAAGCTTTACTGCCCTCTCGTTTCGAGAACAGTGACAACGCCCATAATAAGATTATCCATTCATGCAACAAATGGGTGCTCGGAACTTTGCTACCAAAGAAATTTAAATATTTTGTTTTACATAATGTCGAATGCAATTACCCAACGAAATCTAGATCCCATCAACTTCCATTTTTTTAAGATACTTTTGAAGAAACGTATTGAAGCATCTTGCAAAAAGGCAAGCAGGGATATGTTCAACAAAGGATTTGACATTTATAACAAAACATAGTCGAGTGGATTTGGCAGATATATTTGATAGCGTTACCTAGCCAGTTTGTTTAATGGCCTAGTCAGCTAGTAGAGATGAATAAATACGCTTTGTGACTAAGTACTATTGTTTATGCTACTTTCGCTACTAGGACAGTATTAACACTACCAGACAAGGGTTAAACACAATTCACTTAGGTTGTGTACCACAGCCAATGAGAGTAAAAAACTTCAAATACCAAAGGTTACCAATTTGCCATGATCTCATACAGTAATTCTTAAAGATATGTGGAGGCTCAAAACAAACAACTGCATATATTCAGCCGGATTTCTGACTAGCTTCCCCACCAACAATTCACTCACAATAGAGACAACATGGAAAACAAAGCACAGATCAAAATTCACAAGGTCACAAAACAAATGGCTGAAGATCCCCAAACAGATCTGTTCACTGAACCAACCACAAACAAGAACACTACTAGCAAGGGAGCGATCACCGCTTTTGGCACTCATATACAGCTTGCAGGCTCATGCAAACCCAGTAATTGTCATTCTATAATGAATAGAGCCTTCACACACCCACCGGGATGTGCAACACCACTCCCGGTGCCATTTTCACACTCCTACTCATGGCATGGCGCTCCCTGCGTTCCATACACTCCCAAGGTAGCTCGTGGTTGCTAGATACCCGCACTCACTCACAATTTGCAAGTCTTGCACTTCGATTTGTCCGTGCATTTGCATCCCTCGGCACAATGGTCATAGTATTACCCAAAACGATTGAAAGAAAAGCGGTCTTTACGCCTGCCGCCCCACACGCTAACATGCCTTAATTGTCCCAATCACTAACTCCATTAAACCTACATCAATAACCCCACATGGGGTTACCTACTCCCCCATCTCACCACAGGTCCAATACACCAAAATCCAGCATAGTACATTAAGTTTTCCATTATCCCCCTCGCCGTGCCCAGGTGGCAATCCCGACGCCCCCCACTCTCCACGCACAGGAACTCTGAGCACGCTCCCACCCCCTCCACCAAGGCACCGCTCGCTCGCTGGCTGCCGCACCGGGTGAGAACTCCTCAGGCTCCTCTTTCACAAGGGGCCCCTTCACCTCCACCCATTATGCACCGATCATGCCATCCTCGGTAGCCTTTCCGACCCCGGCAACCTCCTCGCTATCACTCCAAAACTCGCCATCGCCTATTGCACCATCACGCACGTCCACCATCAGCTCGTCCCCACCCCCCGAAGCTAGTGTGCTATACTTCACCATACTCCATGTGTCCGAAGCCGTGCCTACCGCGGCGCTATCCTCGCCGACCCCGGCGGCATCCTGCACCAACGCCCTAGAACGCCCCGCCTTGGCCCGCCTCCCTAGTGGCACCATGGCATGCAAGAAAGTGTCGCCCACTAGCAGCCGAGCTGCCCCGCAACTGCATCTTGCAAGTGCGGCTTCTAGGCCGCGCATCACCTCCCGCATGGCTTCCATGGCGTCCTCCCGCTCCACCGTGCCTCTGCCGCCCCCACCGCACAAACGGCGCAGCGCGGCAGTCGCCGCTGCTCTCATTTTGTGTGCAGCCCTCTCTGCCAAATGCCGCACCCTCCACTAGGCCTGTGTACATCCCTTAGGCGCTGGAAAGAGTGGCCCATGCACCTGGGGGGCTGCGCCTTATGCCGGTACGACTGGCGTCTAGCCAATCTCCCGTCGCCCCGCAATATGGCACACCGGGACACCCAAGGGAGTCAAGAGTTGTACAACAGTCTTCTGGTACATCCGGCCCCCCAAGGTGACTGATACGTGCTCTGTACCCTGTGTAAGGTGGGGCACTAATAGGCCCCCGAGAGTGGGCGCCACTCGTCAGGGCCCCACTTCTCGAAAGACTGCATGTGCATGCCGGTCCGGCGGAGCAGGTCGCAAAAAGCTTATACTACTTGCCAAAATAAAATGCAATCATTCTAAACTACAACACTTTTTCAGTGTTGTGCCAAAGCACACCACTTGATGAGGTGAAACATCTTCTTCTTCAAGAGCTGTTTGGTCGTGCACAAATCCCTTTTTCAGGGACCAACCATGCACTATTTTCAACCGATTGTAATGCATATTTTTGCAGCATGTTTTGCCTCAAACCAAACTCAGAATCAGCTCAGAGGACTCAGTCTCTTCTTCATAAACTGATCCTCTAACCACTCACAATCTCACAACTCCTTTCCCAGGAGCAGCGCCTTAGATTCCAATTCAGAAAACTCAATTTCTTTTCCAGAAACTGATTTTGCAAGTTTCTCATGATCCCCTTTCTCAGGGGCCCACCACGAACGTGATGCACACAAACCTTTCTGCCCAACTTCAAGGGCAGCACCACTTCTTCAGTGGCAAACGTATGCACCCAATTTTTCAGTGGTAAACACCAACCAACGCTGCCTCACTTGAATGACAGCACTACTTTCACAGCGGCAAGCAAATCTCAGCCACTTCATTAGCGGCAAGCACAACTTGCATCAGGTCAGAGACACCGAAACGATGCATGAGCTGGAAAGAAACATTAGCTCAATGCCATGCCGGGGAAAGAGACATCCCGGCATGTTCGTTCAATGTAATGCCGACAATGAACCCCAGAAGCGGACAAATCATAGCCGCTCTGACCGGTCCAAAACTCCTTGTTCAGGAAGTTTTCCCGTTTCTTTTTTGCATTTCTCAAAATCCTGTCACTTGTTCAGTGACATTTCAGATAATCATGATAAATCCAGCATCTAGGACCACCGAAGAGTAAGCAGGTTGGGCAACACACCAATACAACCACATGCTGAGGCAAGATACCTCCCAACATGTTTCTTGGGGCCCAAACGGCTGATCAACACAGCCCAAAACACAGTTCCGTGGCCGTTAAAACAGCCTTTACCCGTAACTGTAAAGAGACATCAGCATATGGGATCAAAGATGGACAAAGGTGATGCGATGAAACGGCCAGCATCACAGCCAGCACGTATGTTTTCTCCACTGCAATATTTCAGCTGTGTATGACTGGTGAATGAACGAACACATGCAGCCTTAGCGTGGAATAGTCCACCTTGGAAAGAGCCATCAGGTGTGGGCCCAAGCTTTCGGTCGTGCATGGCTCCTTTTAACCTTTTTCAGGGCGGAAGCCTCTTAGCCGGGAGTGAGTGGCTTCGAGTACAAACATAGATCCGCCCAACTGGGCAGTACCCTTGTTCAGGATGCACAGCCCCACTAGGAATTGAGAGCCGCGGTCAATATTAGTGAGGCAGCTTTCATTGAATAATCTTGACGCATCTGTTTTTGCTCAGTCGTCAACAAGCTCCCTTGAGGCATTCACTCCTCTCGGTTCTCACGACCAGCTTGCTATACTACTAAAAATCCACGGACTTGACCAGTTTTTGTTTCTACGTGTGTGTGCGTGTGTGTTTTCTAGCCGGTGGTGGCATACACGGGCCATCCCACACAGTCAGAATACGCGTCAGACGTGAGTCCCTCGCCAGCTGAGTCATAAGTGATCCACCCAGTGAAACGGTGGTCATTATGCAGCTGCGCGAACAATTTTCATTTGAGATGTGCATGAAATATTGTAGTCGATAGATCTTTTTCTGCACTTGTCGAGCACCTATACATGGAGGGGTTGTTTTCTGTTTGTACTCGGCGTTGCTTTGGTCCCGCAGGCTTGGAAATGAAATAGAAAATGTATCTCATCTTTAGCGCCATAGCGACGCAGCGAGCTTAATTTTCTTAATAGTGTTGATTTTGACTAAAGTCCTCACTTCTTTTGCTGTACTTTCTATTTTCGAATTTCAATTCAACAATCACTACATGTTTAGAGTTCAAACTGTATCACATCAACCAAACGTGGTTTTGCGTAGGCCCATCCAACACTATTAACGCAGCCTGTCGTCGTCTCAATTCTGTGCCATACTCTCGCGCAAACGAAGCACAGGATATTTCCATCAGCGCTGAACAAAACTTCAATGACGCAGCTGTATCTCGACTTTTACCAAATTGGCGATTGTCACAGTGGCTGCAATCGGCTGTTGCGCACGCCCCAGAATTTCGTAAGAATGCATCGAGAAAGTAGTTTGACTGAGGTCCGAATTGTTGACGACATGCAGGGACTCTTGACGCTCAGGAAATCGAAATTTGGGGAGATGAGCAACAGTGGTGGCCAAGATCCTGTTGGAAGGGCCATTGCGGGAGCCATTGAGCAAGAGCAGTGAGGAGCAGAGAAGGACACTCCGATCAGAAGATGAGTCTGCCAGATTGCGATAGAATGGGAGACCTGGCCTGGGCTGCAACCAACAGAGGGACTGGCCCCGAGACACAATGGATGCCCATGGGGTCCACCAATTTTTCGCTTGAAATGAGACAAGAGCACCTGGCAACGAAGCACAAGATAATAGAGGCAGAGAAAAAGATATCTCAGTATGAAGGCCAGCTGTGCGAAATCAGGGCTCAGCTTGGCAAGGCAGCAGCTTACGCGGCAGAGGTCAGCGAGTTGTCCAAGAAGCTCAAGGAGAGTGAGTCTCTTGTGGGCGAGCTTCAGACCAAAAACGACACACTGCGGAACGAGATTCAAAGTTTGCGCAAGGTGGATGCTGTGAAGCGTGCTAAAATTGAAGATTTGCAGTCTCGAGTTGCCAGGCTCGCCGAAATCATTCAACAAGGTGAATTTTTAAGGGGGGCAGCCAATGGCGGGCCCGCCGGGGTGGCTGGATCATCAGGCGGAAGCCGCGAGAATGCCCTCCACTTCCCGCAACAGGATTCCCATCGTTATCCAGCTATGGCGACACCGGCAGAGGCCCACCGTGAGAGCAAGCCTGTGGACGCCGGGAATAAAAGAGATGGCAGCGGTCCTTGTGCCAACCAAGGAGAAGGAATGAGCAAGAAATGCGCCGATGGGGATGATATTTGCTCCAACAGTTCCGAGCCTCAGATGTCAGCTGAACTTCTCAACAGCTTCCCCGGATCAGCCTCCATCGAGCCCCTGATTTCAGCGTTGAAACACCAAGTGAAATCTTTGGCGCATCGCAATTCCAGGCTGGAAAATCGACTGAAGGCTACGAGGCGACAACGAGGCAAAGGAGACGCCCCCAGGAGACATCCGGACTTCCCAGGCGCTGAAGAACTAAGTGACGAAGACCAACAGCAGGTCAGGCGATACACAAGGCGGATCTATGAAGCTTCTGTGCAGATCAGCGCCGTCCGGCCTCCTGTCGGGTATCAGCCATCCGCGGTGTCTGAAGGAGAGAAGGACGCAAGAAAAGCTCTCCCATGCAGATGCCGCAAGATACCGCACAAGGCCAGGGATGTGCATCACACGCACGTAAAATGTGACCGGCCTGCAGACGAGCAGACTCGGTCCGAGCTTCTGGGATTGAGATCGAAACATGACCGCCTGTGGTCGAAGTACTGGAAAATGACGCTTAGGAATAAGGCTCTCCAGCACCTCGCGCTGGAGCAGCGCAACTCCCTCGCGGCAAGGAGCAGACGCACCGAAAGGGACCCGGGGGCCGCGGATCGTCAGTCCGAGGTTATTCGCCCGCCAGGACAGGCGTCAGGAAGGTCGTCGGCGCAGTCCAACTGAGGGGAATCGGGATTCGTGATTATGCGCCCTAAGCGGCGATGCCAGGCAGAACATTGGGAGGCAGAAGGTGCGCGTGCGTAGCAACGCTTTGTGCTGTCGAAAGAATGGCTACAAGTGTCAAAATCTGTGATCGGGCTGATTGGGAGCTTGGTGCTGAGCGGAGCAGGTGAGATCCCAGCTGTTTCGCGACCACAGACGGTTTTGCAGCGTGGCTCTAGGCACAGGTAGTGGGGTTGGTGGGGCGGGTGGCGCTGCCCAGCCGCTGGGAAACACACGATGTGGCTCAATATCGGAGTAGAAGCGCCGTTCACAGCAGTTCGAAACGATCGATACTGGGTTGGAATCCACGGGTAGACTTTTGAAAATGTTTGGGGAGCTCATCATATTCTCATCAACAGATTCCGTTGACGATGAATTTATGAGCACCTCATTGATTCCCATATTCTAGCAGCCAAATGTGCTCAGTAAGTGCATGTTAGAGCCCTGGGGTTGAATGATCATCGCTGTGCCAGCGTCCCCGCGTTGAGCATAAACAGTTTAGGTTGAACATAAACTGTTTAGGCACTAGCGCCTCCCATGGACGCCCCAAGCATGGCTCAGCCTGCTCATGGCACAGACAGAATGACTGCAGATGCTGGAAAATTGGAAGCCCCCTGTTGGTTATGTGACATCAGCTTTCCCTAAGCATAGAAGCCTTCCAATAGAAAGATTGACAATCTGCATCTCTCTACATGTCAGTGACATTGACAAACCCCAAGTGAAATGGACAGCGCTAGTTAGTGCTGTTCCTCGTTATTGGCGTGTTTCGTTTCTGTCTCTACCTCCCGTTTTCTTTCTTCTAAAATAGCTGCCAGCACTTTCCCCACTCCCCTGCCACCGCCCATCCTGGGGCACAGGCAGGTGCGTGTGGATTTAGTGCAGTGACTAGTTGCACAGGTTAAGGGCATCTGCTCTGCATGATGACAAGGCACGATGGTGCCCCTTTGCCCAAGGTGCACCCAGAGCGCCTTGTCCCCACCAGTTGGCAGCTGCATGTGCGTTTCGGAAGGAGGTACGACAGTGACGGTGCAAGACACACGATCCCAGTGCCTGTGTGTGTACATTTTCGTCATTGCCTAACGCAAGAACGCAGGGGTTGCCAATAGACTGCACGCACGGTCACTTGTGCCTCTGATCAGTGCGCGAGTGTTTCGGTCAATTGCTGAACGAAGTTACACACGGCGCATGAGGCCCCGTTTGTAATGTCAGCGCCCGGGTCACACGTCTTTCCTTGTTTGGAACAGACTATTTGTATCGTTCATTAGAACCAGGACACGGCAGGTAACTTTCATCCCCACTGACGGCCTCATCCTGAGCCCATCAGCACTCAGGATCTCCCAGGGCACCTTCGACCCAGGCCACTCTGGGGAAACGACCAATTAGGATGAAACAAGATGGGGACACAGGCAGCTTCTTCAGCTAAACCCTGACTCTGTGTCCTCCCTCCGTCCACGTTCTCACCCCCTTGTCTGACCAAACTTCGGAGTGTTTTCTTTCTCGTTTCTTTTCCCTTTTTCATTCGTCAGGCAGTGCTGGCTTCCAGTGCAGTGCACGGCGTCTTTTAGGCTAGATACCCATCGTTAGCCATATTTCAAGATTGACCCACCGTTCAAACGCTGCTCAGTACACGGTGTCGTAGAAAGTGTTCGCGAGTCGCCATGATGGGGTTCGGTCAACACGCCAATTATTTAACAATTTTCTTTGTGCCCGGCATAACTCTTTAAGGCACCCCGTGCTCAATATCTATTGGATCGCGTCCTACATTGTTGGTCAGCAGATTTGGGGCATCTTCTGTGGCTCCTGGGCTTCCATGGACTTCAGGACCGCCCCAAACTGGAGCGCAGCCATCGAAGGATGTTGAATCGCGCTCCTTTGATGTCATGCTTTGACAGGACGGCGAAGAACAGACGACATTGCCCCTCGTGCGCCAGAGTGCGGGCAGAAAGTTTGGCACAGCTGCACTGTTGTCCATACGGCATTGGCACTTAACTGCAGCGAGGCAGTTGCACGCGCGATGACAAAAGCAGTGCTGTTCAGACCGAAGCCCTTTGTGATGACACACAAAACAATGTGCGAGGGGGCAGGCCTAAATTTCCTTGCTGCCAGTTTGACCGACGAGAAGCGAAGGGGGCCCGTCCCGGATAGGGATTGATCGACGCTCCTGGGTTACAGAGATATTCTGCAATGCATGAAGACTCACCAATGCATTGCCCCTTGCCCTCCAGCATGTAAGGGGGCCCAGCGCCCAGTGGCCGAGGACGTCTGTCGAATGGTGGACTGTCAGCATGGCGCCATGGCAGGTGCGGCACGGGGCAGACATGAAAGACATGACAGGATGTCGAAACCGTGTCATCATTACACAATCCCATCCAAGCAAAATCGCACTGCATTTCAACACCACTCTTCCCAATCTCGTGCATTGAAGGCACACACCCCCTCGGGAACTCCAGGCAGATCCCCAAAACCGCAAAACCATCACCGTCTCGTGCATTTTAGATTTGTGGATCTGGTCAACGCATCAATTCCATCTCCAACGAAACATACAATAACATCAATATCGCGTTGTGAGACTACTTGACCTCCACGGCAATCCTGGATCTCCAGCAGGTGCTTGGAATCTAGACAACAAAGTGCCTGCTCCCATGCATTAAAATAAAAACGCAGGCCAAGCCGGCCCCTTTTTTCTTCTCTGCTTGATGGCACAATCAAATTCTGGCAAGCCCCGAGCTCCCCTTGCGAGCTCCCCTTCCAGGATTGCTGCCATCGTCAAAACTGAAACAGCATGGACTGCAAAGTAAAAGTTTTCAGCGGCGCCTGCTATCGCTGGGCGCCCTGAACGAATCCAAAACTTCACCGCCCTGCCACAGGCATCCATTGACACGAGGGCAGAGGACGGCTCCCGCACTGCAGCTGTGCCTCAGCCCAACTTCACTCGATCTCAAATCTGGATGATGTACCCAGGCTCAGCCCCTAGGAAATGTTCAATAGCACATAAGGAAACTGTTTTTTCACCTTGGAAGATCTAGTTTCTATAAAAAAAGGGCAACCCCATTCCAACCACATCTTGCCTGCCTCCATCAATAACTCCAAAAGAAAGCAACACGGTTTTCCTGATCCAACTCCACAAGTCCACAACACCTGCTCCAATCAGAAAGGAGCTACCACCGACTATGATACAAATGCTTGTTTCAAACAACTCTCATCTTCTCAGAAACGGCCACCAATTCATCCAAAAAACGCCCGCAGGGGCAAATGCAGCCCTGACAGGCTTCCCCCAAAACCAAACAGTGCACCATATCCCAGAAAATTCCAACAAGCCACGACGCCCACCAGCCAAAAGCATCGCTGCGACCATCGATGGTGGCGGCGTTTCATTCACCTGCAGCCCACCTATGCGCTTCAGCCTCCATCGGCGAAACAGGAGGCACTGTCAACTCTGTTGTTGTCACCACCAGATCTGTTGCAGGAGTGGAGCTCTCCCCAAGGACTGTTCCTGTAGGGACGATATTGTTCAACATGACGTCCCCATGGCTGTCTTGGTGAATGTTCCTTGTGATCCAAGGATGGCTGAAAGCTTCATCAGCAGTCATTCGAGACAGGTAGTTCTTGTCCAACAACCCTTGCATGAAATCGAGCCCATCTGAGGACATGTTTAGCCATGGTCCATAGCTAAAGTCTGGCTCCCTGGTGCTCACAGCCGCCATCACATCATGGACTGTGCTGACAGACCCTGCCTCTGCAGAGCTCCTAGTGACAGTGGGAAACAGACAGAACAATCTTAATTGTATCGATTGGGGAGCAACAGAGCTTGCTCAGTGGCTTGCATGAGCAGTGTGCCTTTTCATAACCTACGTGACACATGGGTTGATAGAATGCCAGATGGCAATGCCGCCATTCTGTAAGGACACACTGCTCAGCAACAAAGCAAACACATCATACAGAAGGCTACAGGGGACAGGCGGTTGCATTGCATAGAATCAGTACTTACAAATTCAGAAGCATATCGCAACCTTCGATCCTCTTCGCATCGTCTACAGAATATTGCCAGTGGAGCAGCAACACAGTGAGGCCACATCAACCAAGAAACTGGGCACACAAGTCCACCACCACACTGGGAGGACGTAGAATGTTTCCAGAAACCAACCAGTGTAGAACCACACTCACCAGAATGGAAACCTGCCAGCCTGCAGCTGGTAGAGCAAAATTCCCAGGCTCCACAGGTCACTCTCAAAGCTGTAGTTCCTCTGGAACACCTCAGGTGACATGAAAACAGGTGTGCCCACACGCGAACGCATCCTCGTGAAGTCGTCTGTAGCACACAACCATACTGTCAACTTCCTGGATGAGTGCAAAGTATGGGTGAGAGATGCAAGGACTCTTTCCGGGATGCACAATTGTGGAATTCCAAACCCAAAGTGGTTGAAACCACCTCTGCACATCATCTGCATTTCCTAAGGATTGGATAGCTGATCACACACATGCGGTAGCGATGCCCAGATATAGCCTCATCGCCCACAAGGGCTGCAAGTGCCGGAGTGAGTGGCTTCCCACAAGTCGACAGTCCGCCACAACTCACCCACAAATTGGCTGCAACCAAAATCGATTGCCTTCATCCAGCCTTTCTTCAGCACGCCGGGGGCCGCTTCCTTGCTGAACGGATTGGCACGCGAACTCTTCAGGACGAAGTTCGCCGTCTTAACGTCTCCGTGCACGATATCGCAATCGTGGCAGGCGCGAATGACCTTCAGGATCTCGTAGGCCACCAGCGCGGCCTGCGCCTCGGAGAAGGCCCCACCGCTCTGCGGGCGACCAGCCACCACGTCGGACAGCAAGACGGCACAACGTCATTTCAACAGCCTTAACCATAATGTTTCGCCGTGCAAAGACATGCTTTTCCGGAGTAATAATTCGGGAAGCGCAGATTCACTGCGCGAGGCGCCTCAAAGCCAGACGCCCGCAAACACAGCCTTGGCCTGGCGCAGCAGGGGCCTGGAGACTGCAGGGGTCGCGGCCTCCCAGCAGCCCCGACGAGATCAATGTCGGCTCCGGCGCGGCCCGAGCGGCCGCCGCGCGCCGACGACTCCGGCTCTCCCCACCTTGAGGTGATACTTCAGGTCGCCCCCGCCGCAGTGCTCCATCACGATGCGGTACCGATCGCCCTGTCTGAAGGTCCCCAGCAGGCCCACGATCGCGGGGCAGGCCTGCACGGCCTTCATCACCACCACCTCGTTCGTTATCTTCTGAAGCGTCCTCTCGGCCGTCAGCCGGCCCCGCGTGGCGCACATGTCCTTCACCGCCACCTTCTGCCCCGTGTACCTGTCCACCGCCAGGAACACCTCGCCGAAGCTGCCCTTGCCCAGCAGCCGCCCCGTGATGTACTGTTCGTCGAAGTCGTCGTCCCAGCGCACGGCGGGCGAATCGGGCGCCTCGCACAGGTACGCCCTGATCTGGATGCCCGCCGCGCCACGCCGAACCACCGCGCGCCCCTTGGAGTGCTGCGGATCGCCGCCCCTCGGGGAACGAGGGCTTGTTGGCCCCCGGCGCAGGCCGGCGCCGCCCAGGGGCTCACCACCGCCCAGCCTGCGCGTCCTGTCCATCCCGAAGCCGCCCACCTCTCAGCCGTATCCCTTATCCGCTCCCAGCAGCCAGCCACCACCAGCCAACCCCTTAATGGCGCCCGCCAACGCCCGCGTCACACAGTAGAGCTGCGTGACGGCGGAGGGGCAGTCGGCACGAGAGGGGCGACAAAGGAAACCAACTGCCGCGCAGCAGACGGGCGGACGGGAGCGGGGACCCCCTGCAGACGGCGTCGTGCGCGGATGGCCTCCCCAAAGTAGTTCGCCCACCAGGCAGCCAAAATTCCGTGCGAACTGGGTCGCGGGCAGCCACACGCGTCGGCCCCTTGCCGCTCCTACTCCATATCCGGAGGGCGGTTCTACCGTTCGGCGTGACGGGGCGGCTGACCAGGCGTGACGCCTGCGGGGCACATGTTTCCACATTCAATTTCAGTCAATCAATCAATTATCACTGGCCGTGTTCGTGACACGCTAGATAATTGCGGATCGCTGACACTTCGGCCAAGTTCTTGTGCTGCTGCGGGAGTCTGGCCCTCGGCCAGACGCTCTGCCCCTTCCGCAGTAATACGTGGCGTGGAAGTTGGGTGTGAGGGCGGATAGCATGCAGCATGTGTATGGTGTCGGTGAAATTTGGCATAAACATACTAGGCCAGAGCTCCGCGCGTTCCAGGCACGTGGCGCTCCTGTGGGTTAACCCCGGCCCACGGGCTACCCGCACTCGAATTTCAATTCTTTCGAATTACTGCATTTTGAAGTTAAAATTAGTTGTGTTGTGCACATTCCACAGTGGTGGAAAGAGAGTGAAAGGATGGCTGCAATTTGGAGCTTTTGCAATGTATGTGGATTTTTAGACTTTATCATTGTCATATATTGGGCCTTGATTGGGAATATTCTTACAGGAATCTATAGAATGGAAGTAACCAAGGATGCTTTCTTACCCTCATCTAGGATGTTGTCCTGGATGTGTTTTATGCATTGCATTGTAGTAGCATGGTTGCGTGCTTGAATTTTGCCACTTGCCTCCATCCATCATGTGTTGTAGTGGACCTCCCTCGGTCCACAGCAGCACAGGGCTGGGAAGCAAACTTATCTTGCTTTGCCATTTTCAAGTGCAAAGATCTGTGCCGGTACATGGCATGACCCTTCGGGGTATGCGCAATAGAATGAGACATGTGCATACAACGGATTTGGGAATTGTATGCGATGTACATAGATACCGTTCCCCTTCGCAAGGATGCTGAGTTCCTCTCCCAAAGGAGATTCACTCACCCGACTTTCAGGTCCCACACTCGTCACACGAGGTGGCCTGCTTGGTGCATCGGTCGCAAGGCAAGATTTCTTACAGACTGGGGGTGGCTACACTGCACACCCCCACCGCTTTATACAATGTCACTCACCGGACCATACGACAAGAACAAGGGTCATCTACAAGGTCCATCCCTAGGGGTCAATCAACCCAAAAGGGCCAATAACCGCAACCCCAACCAATTCCTATGGGGTAACTCAAATAGAGGTGGCCGTCCAGCTTTTTTTCTGCTAGTTTACTTCTGTAACTTTTTTGAACACAAACAATCCGTCCGTCGATTTTCTGTTATTTTGCGGGGTTGGGTTCCCGTAGCCATTTATGCCACATCAACTTTCAACTTTTTGGCTCTGGAGCTGTCTGTCAAGGGGGTGTTTGTAGCCACCGGTTTTTGTAAAAGCATTTTTGTTCTGTTGCCTTTTCTAGCATTCCGTTGCCATCCGTCAAGGGCTTTGAGATTCTGGTAGTATTCCGTTGGTCAGCGGCGGTTTCTGTTGGAAGCAATTTTTTCCAAGCGGATTTTTTCTCTGTGTCCAACAACCTTTGCCCCCTAATATGGGCCACAGCAGTGACATAACGAGTTCCAATATTAATATATGTTTAAACAATGCATGTCTACTGTTGTGAACATTTGACCATTGGGAACTTTGGGACACAACATATAGCTATCGGGTCTCGGTACACTAGGGTGAAGTGGGTAGAGTTTGTTTTCTCTCCGTTCCTTAGGGTATTGAGACATGGCCATGGGGGCCTGAGGGATTGTCTTTATGTGCTAAGGGATTTATGGGAATATTCATTACTTTATTGTGGAGTCAAAATGGGCCTACCAAATTAAAGAGACAATTAAACAATCTGGCATAAATATGGAG
>CAJHUC010002537.1:0-19353 GCA_905146915.1 Ostreobium quekettii | reverse complement strand
CAAATCCAGCCACAGACAAACCGGTCAGCTCGAATGGCACTGCCCCCAGGAGGGTACAGTCTTTGCGGGGGGGTGGAGGTAGTATTTGCTCCATCCACGACAGCGGAGATGACCTAAACTTTGGTTTCAACAACCCAGTTTGGGAATACTTAAACCTACCAAGATGTGAGACATTCAATCGCGAATGGAATACACGCTACTGCGGTGGTGGACCCGCCAAGACCGATAAGCCCCCAGACAAAAACTTTTCACAAGGCCCCACCGGACAGCCGTCGGGACAGCCAGCAGGCAATACGGAACAACGACCACGAGATACATCCCTCACCAGAACTCCCTCGGAGAAAGAACTGGCTGAGAGGCGTCCTCTCTTTCGGATGAAAAGGGAGGACTGGAGATCCATCACTGAGGAAAGAGGAGAGGTCACAGACACAGTGGTGGTGAACGTTCTGATCTTGGCCGAAAGGCACATGGAGAAGAACAGGATCAAGAGAATCGGAGGACTGGTGGACCCAGTCGCACTTCAAGCCAAGGAGGGCAATGTGGTAGTTTTCCGACCTGATGCAGAGAAGCTGGTACAGGTCATGCACACGGGAGAAGAACACTGGGTTTGCGTGTCTATTGAAGACCGAATCTGCACTATCTTCGACAGCCTGGGCAGCTCCATGAACAGGTGTATCTACCGCAACATCAAGAAAATGCTTGGGGGTAGACCACTCCCCCATAAGGTGGTCTGGAGGCCAGTCAAACATCAGGGTGACACTCTGGATTGTGGGCCGCTGGCATTGGCATTCCTAATAGAAACTATCATGGGACAGGCACCAGACCGAGTGAACTTCCTGGAAGGGGAGTTGAGGGACCACCTTAGAACGATGATCGAGATGGAGCGTCTGGACAGGTTCCCGTCACGACCCGGAGAGCCCCTACAGACAACCAGGACAATAGAAATGAGATGGGCCACGATTGAGGAGACATTTAACGACGAATCGTCCCCAAATTACAGTCCCCACGAGCGCATGAACCTGTTGACGGACGGTTCCAGTCCTGAAGGGCAACTGAACCTGCTGACGGATAGTTCTGACCCGACTGTGCCCAAAAGGGGAAGCAGCACGGATGGTACACACACCAGTCAGGGAACCACACCATCCCAGTCCGCACTGGATGAGCCTAGTCCATCAGATGGCAAGGAAGAGCCCCCAAGAAACAGCTCGCCGGAAGCTGAGAGAAAGCTGCTAAACGCAGCGAAGGACAGCTCAGAAGCCGGCCAGGAAACTGCCCAAAAGCAGCTCCCACCAGGACGAGGTCATTTGCTAGTGAACAAACAGCAATCTCCAAGAACAAGGAGTGGGAGCGGGCCAGAAACCAAGGAGGAACAGGAATCTGACACCTTAGGGTCCCCTACGCCCAGGGAATCCTCAAAGACCAACAGTGAAAACGACCTAGAAGCGATGGAGAAACAGGAGTCGGACATCTCAGGGTCCCCGACACTTGAGACACTCCCAGACAAATTCCGGCATCGCGTACACCAGCTGGCCTCCAATCACACCGCCTCAATGTTCGGACAAGATGATGAGGAAGACGAAATGGAGATAGACCTGGACGCTAGTTCCCAGGAAGAAACCCCATGCCTTGCTCAGGACATTCCAAAGGAGGAGGAAAGCCCCACCAAGAGAGACAGCCAACAGAGGACCACAAGGGGCAGAACGCACCGGAGCAAGGACATCTATGAGGATGAATGGACTATGCAGTACTTACGACAAAGACGCTTATCGGACATCCCCAAGTCCCACAGGGCCCGGGTGAGCAAAAGGAGTGATAGGTTCTGGATGAGGAAGGGACGACTTCTCACTTGCTACCGAGGAGATAGAAGGAGAGTTGTAGAGGTTCCCCCTCCTGGAGTGAGGGAGAAGCTGATCATGACCACCCACCTCCAGTGTGGCCACATGGGAGTAAACAAGCTGCAGTCACTCTTAAGTCGAAGCTACCACTGGTCGGGGTTTGGGGCTCAAATCCGAGAGGTATTATCCAAATGCACAGCCTGCGGGGCTGCTAAGCCCACGTTCGGAAAGCAAGTGGAATTACAGCCAATACCGGTGGAGTCAACCTTCCACACGGTTGGGGTGGACGTCATGGGACCGCTGCCCCGAACCCCAGAAGGGTGGCAATATGTACTTGTCATGATAGACTACTGTTCGAAGTGGCCCGAAGCTGAGGCGATGATGACATGTAATGCAGACGAAGCTGCCCACACATTCTTCCGAGCCATTCTGGCCAGGCATGGGAGGCCAAAGCGAGTAATTACAGACAGGGGTAGCACTTTCCGAGGGACATTTGCAAAATTGCTTCAGCGGTGGGGTGTGGAACACCATTGCACCACCCCATACCATCCAGAAGGAAACGGCCTCGTTGAAAGATACAACGGATCCCTCAAAGCCATGCTGAAAGCATACGTTGCAGAAGGTGAGGGACCTGATCCGCCTGGATTCAATTGGAGCCAGCAGCTGCCACATATGCTTCTCACTTCTCGGATGGGAATAGCCATGGGAACTAGATGCAGCCCTTACAGGGTTCTGTATGGGAGGGAGATGCCTCCTCCCAGCTGCATGGCGCTGGTTAGAGCATCCACACCCGAGCTTCCACCGCTTTCTGAACGAGAGGAAGAAAGGGAACACATCAGGAAAGAGTGGGCCGAGTTGCGGAGGTCCAGCAAGGAAGCCGTGGAGAAGCTGGCACGGGCGAACATCCGCGCCGCGCAGGCAAGACAGCAGTATGAACATGCCAGAAAGCACATGATGAGACCCCCCACGCCAAGGATCCAACTTGGGGATCTGGTTAGGATCAAGGATACTTCGTCTGGAATAAAGAAGAAGAAACTAGCCAAGGGACCCTACCGAGTGATTGAATGGGCCAACAGTGATCACACCATCGCAACGCTCCGGGGGGAAGGAAAACTGGCTGGAAAAAGGCTCTTGACAAGACATGTGACCCACATTGCCCCCGCACACGATCTGTACCAGGAGGCAGACTTGCAGCCACCCAAGAGAAGACGCTCTGACCGTCTCTGGGGGGTGGATAAGCCGGGCCCTTCAGGCCCTGCCAACCGCGAGTGAATGGCCTCCCCCAGCGGAGGGGGTCATCTGCCATGAGGCAGATCCCTCTTCGCTGGGGACCACCGGGTCGTAATGAGGACGGCTCGGTAGGACAGGAGGATTAGGAGGCCGTAGCAATAGGCTGGTGTCTCCTGGAATGTGAAAATCCAACAATACACCAGATGGATACTAAAGATAGATCAGTATGAGTAAGTTAGACTGAGGACAAAACAATGTGATGGCCTAGGACAAAGTGGCGGAGAGTTGTGATCATGGAACCTGACTGGAAAGACCTGCCAGAAGGTGTTTGGCGCCGCATATGGCAGTTGCTTCCCACGCCAATCGAAGAGCGAAAGGAGCGGGAGGGACGCTTCCATGAAAACCGCTCCTTTGACTTGCCCCTGGTCCTAAGGTGGAAGAAGATGCTGTGGGGTGTTTTTGGATTGAGCCATGAGGCTTAAAAGGCCCCAATATGGAAGGAACTGGTCAGAAGGCTACGTGAAGAGACGCTGGAGAGGGATGCTTCTGGACAAGAACGAGTGAGGTTGGAATTTGCAGCCTTGGGAGCTACCCAACTTGGGACCATCTGGTTCGAGACGAAGGACCCTATCGAGCCGACGACATTTGTGAACATTACGTGGAACATCGACGAAATTGCGGGACAGGTGGCCATACAATTGAGCACCCTTCCAAACACTTTGGAAGGAGAACGCTGCCCTCCGCTTGTTTTAGTCAAAGAGTGTTTCGAACGGCTGCAAAGGGAGCATCGAGCTCTGGACATCGCTGCACTGATAATGTCAAAGATTGGAATTAGAAAAGCTATGGAGACCCTGCCGCTCGTAATAACACAGGCGCTGGCTGAAGATAGAGATGGCGTACTCACGGCAGCCCGACAATTGCATAAGCTTTGGATGGAGAGCTTGTACGGTTCGGTGGATTTTACACCTGGATACATCCCGTTCTACGGACAGGACATGGGCAAATTCATCGCCGCTCCTGAGATTTGGGAATGAAGCAAATCTGGATTTCAAACCTGATTGGGAGACGGTCCAAGGACGGCAAAGGAATGGTTACAAATCGCTTGATAAGAACAGTAGAGTGGAAGCAGCAATTGCGTACGAAATTTGTGTGATGGCAGCTGGATTCTCACATTGAGATTTCTCAGCCCTACCGGCCTTACCAGTCCAGTTTCGAGATTTCATAGTTATGTGGCTATCAGATTGGGGGGGGACAAAAAGCCACATGTTGCTCGCCCTCGCCTTGTTGGCAAACACCTAGTGGTTGGAAACCAGTCAGAAAGGGGCCCTGGAAGGTGCCCCCTGGGCGCTACGGCGCGGGAGCTGACAGCAGCGACTCAGGAGCGACCCAGTCAACGGCAGAGCTCTAATCTTTTTGCAGTTACAAGCTCAACACTGGCCATTGCCCTTCTCAGGAGATTTCCAACAGACAAACGGACGTAGAACCTGACTGGCGGCCCTTTAGAGTCATTGCATGACAAGTGCAAACAGTAAGAGAAGACGAATGGTCGCTGCCGGAAGCTGACCCGTCATACATTGAGGCGGCGCGCCGCCCTAACCCAAAACTGACCCAAGGACACCCAAGAAACTTGCTGAATGTTTCCTGCGCTTGAATACACAACTCTATTAAACTGTTAAAAAAAAGGGGGGGAAATTTGCTGATACTTCGAAGTAGGTTGGGAACTCAAGGGACACACAGACGTGATCGTTGCAATCCACATAGACGCCAAGGGATTGGTCGAAAACGAATGCCCAAGAAATTGTACACTCGTGGAACTGTAGCAAGGTGGTTGAGAACGTTACAACAACTTTTTGCATTTCACTGCAACCCAAAATTCCCCCTAGATGGACAAGAAACAATGACGCCCTGCCAAACTGATTACTTCTAGCATTCGAATGGACACATTGACATCTTGGAAGGTCAAAAGACCGCTTGCCACCGCCAGACCCCAAAGAGCAGAAGAAAGCCACCTAAAGACACCTTGGCAACCATAGGATACCCTTTCAGACAACCCAAAAGCTGAGTGGCCATTTGGGCCCCTTGTGGCTGACCTCAGCATAAAAAAAAGGCCTTAAAGAGCTGCCATCAGCGACAATTCAAACTGACCCACTAGCCGCGGCCACAGCCACAGCCCAAGCTAAAAGCAGATGGCGGAGTGGACCTCGTTGCCAGCCAGCTTCTGGCGTGGAGTATGGGACAACATCCCTACCCCCTCTGAAGTGGGAGCCCTACAGGGATACCTTGAAGAGCCCCGCTTTGCGGTACCAGCCGTAACTTGGTGGTACCGTCTCTTGGCAGTCATCGCTGGGGGGAGCACTGATGCAGCTGAGGGTCCATTTGGAAGGGCCCTTGGGGAAAGGGTTAGACAAGACGAGGCCCAACAAGGATGGGCCTATGAGGCCAAGCTGCAGATAGTGGGGGACGAGGCCCGCCTGGATGAGGAGGACCCCTGGAGCAACAGACTGATTGACGACGTCTTCAGGGTCGTCATTCGAGTGAACACCCCAAGGGTCTAGTGCCACATGGCGATGGGCGACGATGAGCGAGTTTCCGTTCATCTGGAAGTTTCCCCAACCACAGTGAGCGTTGGTATGGTGGGTGAGGCTTCATGCCAATTCTGGCCATCGGATTTCCCAGAAACGAGGCAATCAATTCAGCTTTTGGCAAGGGAAGGTCCCGGGGCAGTAGCCGCCCGGTCTCTAGCCCGGATGACGGCCGACATGCTGGTCGCCCGCTGGGTGGCAGGAGCGCCGGTTGGAAGTGTGCGAGAATGGGCCCGCATGACTGGGGTTTCGATTGAAACTCTAGTTTTTCAAATGCTAAACGCTTGGGTCACTGAGCATGACCCCTTGACGAGTGGGGAGACGTGGGGAGAGTCGGGGCCTGTCCCAGTGGGAGTTCGGCTTTCAGGCCCTCAAGCTGGAGATGCAATTTGGCGCAGTGGCATAACGTGGCATCCGTCAAGATACCCACTTTGAGTGGCTGGGCTTTGTTGAACAAATGAAATGGACTGGATTCACGCAAATGCACCTGCTTATTTGAACGAAACAGATCTATGCAAGTGAATCAGGTGCCTGTAATTCAAATGCCTCATGCCACCTTGAGTGGGTCCCGGAGTGAATTCGACATGAGTCATATGTGTTCCGCATGAAGGTTGGCGGCGCCGCAAGAGAGCAAGCATTCCTAGAGCACCTAAAACAATATGGAATCTCTAAATATGTTAACCTATGGCTGTAGCACCCGGAAGGGAGCCTAAAAATAGCTCAACATCATTCCCCGTCGGCAGCTAAAGTGGAAGCTGGTGAAGTCAGTCAAAAGGTCATAATGACCAGTCAACCACAGTTCCAGTGGAAGCTGGGGGGACGGGAATAATGCATCGCACGAACGAACCGTCAAAAACGGCACTGGGCATAAGAGGCTTGACTACATTACATCGTGGCTAAAGAATTCTGCAATTACACGAGTTGGGATCTAGGCCTCACGAATGGTGGCCACTGTAGATGAATAACAACGTAGTCATAATGTGGCTGATTGCCTGCGGGTTCGTGACCCAAAAAAATGAGTGTCAACAAGCCACTAACCGAATTCAGAATTTTCCCCGTACCTAGCGAGATATTCATGTTAGATGAATCAACTGCCCTGCGATCTTAGAAATTATAAGTCACATTGCGAAATGGAGAGCACTACAGAATGCAGTGTGAATCTTGCATTGCGCCAAATAAAGTCGTGAATAGAATCATCTGGATTGCGTCAGACATGATAGGACCCCTCCATGGGCTGTGGATCCCCGAAAACGCTGCTGAAAAAGATGTACAATATTGAGAAAATCCAAGGAATTCGCATGTGCACATGAATCTGGATACGAACATCTGCCATTGAGAAGGTGCATTGCACCTGCCACAAGAAAATGGTTCTCCATTTTGAGGGAACAGAAGATGCGGGGGAAAAAGAGAAAAAGACAAAAAGAGTGAATGCGTTGAAAGAAAACACAAACAGAAAAGAATGAGACATGGGTGAATAAAGCTTAAATAGGAGATTTAAAACGAGACGGCTGGGCCTAGAGAAGAGACAAAAGGAGAGTTAAAATGAGATGGCTGGGCTCAAAAGAAAAGAATCGAGAGGATTACTGAGTCGGGCCAAGTACTACAAAGACATGCAAGGGAACGCTGAGCTGGGACAAGGAGTATGTAGCAGGAGCATCTTGCGAAGAATTCGGCTGCGACATCACAAAGTATATTAAGCCTGAGAACTATAGAGGCTACTAAGCTGGAAACTACAAGGAACGTTCAGCCGGGACACCATTGAAAGATCTGAGATGGAAGACTACGAGGAGCACAAAGGCAGGAAGGCTGAAGGAAACATGGGCTGGGCCAGCAGTTTCATTACGTAATTCAGCCAGAAGATACAACGTCTACATCCAGTCGCTCTGTAACTGAACGTTTGGAAGGCACACACATCTCTTACGAGGAGTACTACACTTCTGAACTTCCAAATGAGTGTACCATGCGAAGATTGTGGCAACACGACAGAACTGCACCCTAAGATTGGTTTTGCAGCTGCAATGCCGGCTTCAACAACACGGGAGTACTACACCTACACGTTATCTTTCGAAGATACCCCCCTCTACAGCGATCAAGTACCGGGGTACACTGTATCACCGCCCTCTCGGGGAGTACTACAACTTCAGGCCACTAGTACGGCCACAACACCCAAGGAGAATGTAAATAACCATTCAACGTCAGACGTGGAGTGCTTCGGCTTCAGAACACCTGTATCACGGATTCGAACAGCAGCACATCACCTATTCTACATCAGAATGCTGCGTGATCGAACACCCATGCTGGATAACGACTGAGTACAGTACACTAACGTCCAACATATCCGTGAGGAATACTACGCCTTCAAGCTGCCAATAAGATGACACCCAGTTGGAGAGTGCGACGTCAAACACTGCTGAAAGTGAAACATCATCCAACGCTACGGGGAGTACTACGATTTTCATTTACCCCAACTAAAGTCTTTCAGACAAGGCATGGCATCGCCACCAGCACGGGGAGTACTACAACACATTGCGAGGTGGGGATAGAAACAACACACTGGAGTTCAATCGTCACACGGGGCGTACTACCTCTTCGAATTTCGTTACCATGACAGAGATCAGACACAAAATCCTGAAGTTCAATCGTTCTACGGGGCGTACTACCTCTCCAAATCTCGTTCCCACAAGAGAGACACTCTGAAAACCACCAGGAAGACCCAACAGAAGACTTAGCCTACGGGGTTGGAGATTGGTGACGGGGACATCCCCATTTTGCGAGGGGGTGGGCATACGACATATGTCGTATGTGGAAATGTCGCCGTGGAAAGATGGCAATGACGACTGACTACGCTTGGCAAAGACGTCAAACGCAAAAGACGTCAACGACACCAGTCGAAGGCAATACTTTGAGGACAGAGCAAACGATATAAACTACTAAAATGCACAGCTGTGCGATGACTACAATGACTACAGAGCGGCCACGTTATAGGAATCCACATGGGAGACCGTCAGGACATCGCAAAGTACAGGAAATGCAGCTGCAAGAAGGTTAAGACGACGATGGGGACCGGGACGTCACAAAGACGTCACAGGAGCTGGAGTGGACGACGCTGAACACACGATAAAGTACTAAATAGCAGCATCCGGAGGCAGCCATGGTAGCGGAGAGCGATGCCATGGCGAAAGGCGTCACCAGGGTCATGCAGCACACGTTCACAGCTCGCTAAAGTACTGAATTCAGGAGGCCAGGCGACAGGACCACGTTGTGGAGAGAGACGTCACCAGCGCAGCACGGAGAAGAGTTCACAGCATCGGAATGTACTAAAACACGGCACACAGGAGCAGCCATTGCGGCGGAGGCAAGACATGGCGAAAGGCGTCACAAAAGAGTGATAGAAGAGTAACAAAAGAGTGAGGAGTGAATGGCAGGTAGCGTCAGGACGGCAGGCGTCACGGCAGGAGCTGTGAGGACATCTTGGCATGGCGAAAGGCGTCATGGAAATGTGGGAAAAGGCGCCAGACGTCACTACATCAAGGATTACGACAAGGGCTGGAGCAGACAAACGGGGAAACCACTCAAGGAGCACCACAGGAGGAACATCATTACAAGTGATTACAGTTCTGCACATACAATGAGATGCACAGTGTTTGGCACTAAGAAAGGCCGAGAAAGTTGAGAGAATACCCTGAAGAATTACTACCCATCTGCATCCACACTGACGACTATGAAGATTTCTAAAGATATCCATTGTTCTATGCCATTCTACACTGTTCTACACCACCCAGCTGGCAACCGTAGATGATCCCGAATCACTGTACGGCTGCACCAACAACGAGGGTGCAAATGAAGACTAAATGAAGGCCACTTGGGGCGCCGAGTCAGCTTGAGGAGGCGCTGCCGGGCAGCTGCCTTTGCACCACTTCGGGAGGCATTGTGGCGGCTCAGAAGTGACGCTGTGACGGCTCTGATAAGGCGGCCGACGACTCGTGATGAGGGCGACGCTTGAAGGAAGAAACGCACACCTGAAGAGGCACACCAATGGTGCTTAGAAGGGACACTAGAGTGACGAACGAGCGAAGCGACATGAGGCACTTGTCGTTCTGGGAACTGACACTGATTAAATTGGGTTCTAAACTATAGAAAATGTGGAATGGGCACTTGATTGACAGCTGAATAATGACATTTGGTTTTGAACCGTTTGAGTGACACTTCGGGGAGACTTAAGCGCGAGCGCGCAGCGGTTTCCCTCTCTCCCACCGTTCGGAGCAGCACTTTAACCTCTTATCTTCTCTCTCTCTCTCTCTCTCTCTCTCTCTCTTTTCTTTGGTGCCTTTGAGGCTCGCAGCCCTTTGGGCGCGTGGCCTCTAGGGCGTCGTGGCTTTCAGCCCCGTCAGGGCTGTGGGCCGTTTGGCTTAGAGCCTTACGAGGGCTCTGGGCCGTCTTCGAGGTCTGAGGGCCTCTCCAGCCTTGGAGCCGTGAGGCTTCGGGGCGTTCGACCAGGCTACCGTCCGAGCGACAACGAGAGACGGTGACTCCTGGGTTCTGACCCGTTTCCAGCGCGGATTCGCTTTGGGTTCGACTTTTGGCGTTGGTTACGACGTTGAAAGCAGCGCCCACGCAACTGCGCTTTGCGGCAAACTTTGTTGTGTTCGTTTTCCACCTCCCCGCTCCACACACAGCGAGTTCGACCGAGTCAGGCAGCTTCCGACGACCTTTGTGACGACTCGACGACTCCACAACTTCCACCTTCCACAAACCGCCGGTCCCCTGGGCCCACCGCCGGCGGCTCGGCTTCGGTCGAGGCAACGCTTCCACTCCCAACTGCGCACCCCCCACCACCAGGGCATACGACATCGTGAGTACTGGGACTTCGCAACCAATACGCTGCCCAACACAGACGTACGGCACAATGCTGCCTATGATGCCGCCTGTCACGAAGTAGCAGCCAGGATCAACGTGTGCAAGCCGGGCCAGACAGACGTGGAGGCAAGGGCTGACAGGCGTGCGTGGCAGTGGAGCTTCCATAAGAAGAAGCCCGATTCGGACGTGGTGGGTGATGACAACGGCGATCGGGATCCTCCGAAACCGGCACTTCCCCCTGGATTTGACGGGAGACCGTCAGTACGCATGCTACGGCAGTACGCAGTACTATTGCCACCAGGATTCAGCCCCGATGATGAGAACTGAGGGTCCGCGGCATAGCGTGATCGTTGGAGCGCGAGGGGACCCGATTGGAAGTTGCTGCCACCTACGAGGAGCCCCGGCTGCGGGACATGGAGTGACAGGGGGATCTCGTGGTACTGGCTGTGGCACGATGACTGGACGGGGTGAGAGATGAGGGCGTGTCGGACCAAGGTCTGATCGGGGGAAGTCTCTGTGAGGGTGCATATGTCCGATTCTAGGAGGTGACACCGTATAGGGATGTGTTTAAAAGGGAAAGGGCGGACATGGGATGCGTTGAACATCAGAAGTGTCTGGCATGGGGCAATGACTCGTGTAAGGCATCCCAAGAAAAGACAAAACCTTGTATATGACATTGAGATCTGTAATAAAAGACATTGAGGATTCTGCATGGCAGATCTCTGCAGGCCCCTGAGTGCGTGTGTGTGTGACTCGGCCGCCTGAATCCGCGTGCAAGTCTGACTTGGAGGCCCTCAAAGGCACCGGAACCATATTAGGCCCCCTCTCAGCATCCGCGAACCCGAGAGCCAGTTAATCTTGGCATGTGAGGCCCTCCGATGGACCGGAAAGCGCGTTTTGGAGTTTTGAGACTGCATGGACCAACTGCAGTTGGACGGTTGTGTGTGTGGAGCCCTGCGTGTCCTTGTCTGAGGTGAAAAAGCATGGGGGGTGTTGGATGCTAGGTGTGAAAGGATGCTGGGTGGAGATATCTTTGGTTGTATGGGCGTTGCCATATCGGGCGGTGGGGAGAATGCTTCTCTGAGTGTGGGTGCGCATGTTACACTAGCGTGTGTGGCCGCCATGGCGAATGCAATCTGTATGGTGGACAAATGCATGTTGTTCATTGGTGGGCTCATGGTGATGCTGGCTGACGGTGTAGGAAAGATGCATGGAGTTGAGCGCATGCGGATGGATCGTGACATGGAACATGTGCAGACCGTATACCACATTATCGGAATCCTTTTCATGGTGAACGTTAGCGCTGCCATTATCTGCGCGATGGGGCGTTTCTTGCAGCGGGATAGCCCCAACCAGGGTTTGTGATTCTGCCTTGTTTCTGGCCCGCAGAATGAATACCACACTGCTGACAAATTGAAGAAACGGAGTTTGTGGCCATCGTGGCCGCCTAGCCATTTTGATTTCGCATAGCGCCATTTTTTTCTGTGCTACTTGAATTTATCTTCGCATTTCTAAGGGAAATGACAAAAGGGTTCTTCTGTGACAAAAGGGGGTCCTTTGCGGGGGTCCATTTGACAAAAAAGGGTTCTCTGACCGTCCCCTGTATATTAGACGCGTTGCTAGACCGGCACACGACCGGCACCGGTCTGGCAGCAGACCGGACAACGGTCTTACTAGGGGCGACCCCTGGGAGGGCGCCACGGCGATTAGGGTGTGAAGGGGAGTCACGGCAATCAGGGCTGACGGGGAGACCAAGCAGCAATCCAAGTGAGTGGAATTCGATTCTGCAAAATGGCCCTGGAGCATAGAAACCATGCCATACTGACGGTTTTCACAACTGAGTTGTGAAAAACCACAATCCAAACAATGGCCAAGCTGCCATTTTTGGACTTGCGAGGCCCTACCAAGTCCGTTGTTGGTAACAAAAAAGATACGCTACATGTACTTCATTGTATTACAATAGTCACCAACGACCTTGCCCATCGAATACGACCCATCAATCACAAATTGCAATCGTTATCAAGCAATTCTACAACCCCTTGACCCGTGTGCTGAGCTATCAATATGTCTCAATCAACACTTATGGAATGAAACTCACCAAAACTCACAGAGTATTATGTTGTGATCTCAAAATAACGTGCAACCATTTTGATGCATACATGCATATCGAATGCAATTCCACTTTATTTCTTGAATATATGCTCAGAAGCTCGTGCAACACTCACTCCTTCGTGCCACTCAGGTGAGCATGCAGGTTTTTGAAATGCCCATATTGAACTAAACGTCATGAGAAGCTATGGATTTGAAAGAATGAAATCTTAGGCTTACATGCCATCTCTTCAGATATCGCCCCAAAAGTTGTTCTTTAATGACTTTTGAAATGGCAACACAATCATGTCATTGCTCATAATGTTTCGTATATTTTCATAAAGACTGTTCCACGACCATTGCTGTGGCTGCCTAATTTGCCGGATGAGCCACAGTCAGATTTATGAGGGGTGCTCACAGGGTGCGTTCAATCGAAACACCCAGACACAAGCAACCAAGGGACACTATACAATCTATAAATAGACCAATGAACAAAGTGCAAATCAACTGAAATGGATAGGGGCTGCTTACTGAGCCAGCAACCACACTCGTCACAGGTGGCGAAGTGACGAGTCCTGTGTCTCTTTCCCACACATTCTGATAGCGACTTGCATGCTCAGGATTCCACAGAAAGCTCACTTGCCCTTTCAGCCAAGCAACCTCATAAACCATACCAGCAAGCTAAAGAGATTGGCCGCACATCAGTGACCTCACCACTTGCCAACACAAATTACACAACCTTCTGTACAGTCCAACAAGTCTTGCAATTATTTTAGGGCTGTATTCACTCAGGTTGACACAGGAATAGTGTCAGGAATACACTGCCAAAGACTTTCCAGATTTGTACCAGCTGGTTGATGTTTATGAAAACACCTAACCAGTCACTTCTCGGTGTTGTGTATGCTACCCAATGACACTAACACGTTGCCAGAGTATAATCTGATGTCCAGCGTGGCTATATTTATGCCATTGAGACTAAGAAAGTTCCATCACTTTTCAGTGGCAGTTTTCCAGCTTTGGCGTAGCTGTGCTATTTGTGCCTTTGTCAGCGAGTGCCCCGTCTCGTTTTCCTATGTTGATTTTGGGTCTGCCTTGACAGGGGTAGGGGGGCACTTGATGTGGACACGTTTTTTTGGGGGGTCGTTTGTATACAGTTTGGGTTTCCCCCTTTTTGATTCTCGCTCATCACCAGAGCAAATTTATGCTAAAGTATTTACCATTTAGAAGGCTGTTGAAGTTGGCCATTTCCCAGCCGTTTAATAACATGGCAAATGACTACATCAACTTCATTGCCCAGCGTTATCAACCATGGACTACGGCATCAGCTACAGATGACCTTAGTTATTGCAACAATACATACAGCATCAGAACACACCGGCAGTCAGGGGGGAGCAATCAAGACATTACATTCAGCCAAAACTGTCCAAGAATCAAGCCGTTCAGCAACCACAGTTCCAGGATCATCCCCAACATCCTGTGATAGTACTCTCCACGAATGCTACATTGCCAAAGATCATCGTTCTGATAGCCACCGGCACCCAGCATGGGACAACATCATCATTCCACTCGCCAACAATCCGTCAACTGCCAGTCCGACATCCAAACATAGACCAAGATCCAAAGATGGCAAAAACGCACAGCAGCACTCCTCTGCAGACTGACCACCCTGCGCCGCGTGCCCTGCACCCCACACCCACCACTCTGCAGCCGATCGGCAGCTTCCCAGCAGCCATGGCATCCGCATGCTTCTGCCAAGTCGAGAGCTGGCGGTTCCTCGTCGCTCAGTGGCTGGCGCAAGGGGACCTCTGGCTGTCGCGCTGGTACCTGGACAAGGTGGATTGCCCGGAGGGCTACTGGTGCTTCGGCATGATGGTAGTCCTTCCGTTCAGCGCCGAGGATGCGCACTGTGCGCGAGGCGTACTGTCGCACCACAGCCACACAACTCACGTCAGGACACAAGCCAGGACCTGGGGAGAAGCCGGAATGGAGTCCCGATTACTACCCAGAGGCGGTGTACCGCCCCTGGACTCTCCTGGTGCAGCTACATCTGCATTGGCCGTACACCAGGATGGGGATGCAGGCCTTCCGTCAGTGCATGGCGGTGATGATCGAGTGCAAGGGGGGGCGTGTCCAGGCCTGACGCGGAGTAGAGCTAAATTACAACTCCCGCCAGGTTCACATCAGCCTGGACGTTAGCATTCCGTTTTCCGATCCGCGCTGCTGGCGCATGGAGGGGGGAGGAGTCACCCACCGCGAATACGCTGCCACACACCCAGCAAGCGCCTCGAAGATCTTCCTAAGGGAGCGGAGGGAGTTTGGAAGCCAGGCCAAACCCAACGCTGCCGTACTGCCTTCGGCCGCCTTCGTGGAAGCTAGCGCAATCGTGGCTTGGTGCCTAAACGCTGGCAGGCCACCGTACACAGACGTCAAACTGTGCGTGGAGGAACGCGCCTGGCGGAGGGCCATCCGGCGTTAGCGACGCAAGGCGTGAGCATGTGGACAAGCCTAGGATGACGTCATGGTGGACGCGCCCCCTGATGTATCGCCAGCTTCACCGGCAACCATTGGCACTTCCGCGATGATGACACTGGAACTTCCACCAGGTTTTGATGGGACGCATAACGAGAGTGAGGCGACACCATCACTCCCACCCGGATTCGGAGGGTGAGGGGTGCGGATTGCGACATGGTGCCATCCAAGCTGGCGGGTCTTGAGAGGACAACGACCAGGCTGGCGGATGACATAACGAGCGGAGGACCCCTGCTACCTGCTGGCGCGACTGGAGCTGTCCAAGGGAATCTCTAGAGGAGAAGGGGCGCGTGAGGATCCTGGCTGTCCTTGATTATATTGGCTGAACTTTATTGGAACGGGATAACGTTTGGGTCTTTTCTTGTCCAGTGGTGCAAACGGACGTTGAGGTGTGACGAGAAGGGATGAACACATGGTTGCCAGTTATACTACACCAAATGATCCTATAATAAATAGCCGTGGAGAGTCTGTCAAAGCAGCTCTCTGGCAGGCCTCTATGTGACCGAGTGTGTCCCAGCCGCTTGTACAATCCCACCGTCGCGCCACAGCCCCTTGCCAGGTTTGGCCATCGTTGGCCTTGCCCTCTTGCAGTACCCGAGTGTCCATAATCCGGCCTAAGGAGCCCCAAGGCTCTCTGGCATATCTCACACTCCCGCTGAGTGTTGAGTAAGACGAGCGCGGATTCTGGAGTGACTGAGGGCTGCGCAAAACATGTGAGAGGTGCGGTCGCTGGAGCTAGAGTGCCGTAGAGCCCTACACTGGTGCTGATCGGCTGGTACATGCAATGGTGGATGCTGTGGGAGGGTTGCGTCATACAGGATTGGTGGCTGCCTCCATGCTGAGGTGCGAGATGAGCTTGGGGTTCCCTAGGACCCCCATGGAGGGAGCTGCGGCCATGGCGGCATTGGGTGGTGCTGTTGGATGGGGAATCAAGCTCATGGAATTGGGGATCAACTGGATCGGGGACTTCATAGTTACTCTACTCGGCTGGATGGCATGGGTGTTGAAGTTTGAAGAATCGAAAATGAGTCCGATCCTAAGAGCAGTCAGGATGGTTTATAATGGCTTGGCGCTCCTATTATTGTTCGATTTAACTGCTGCCATGTTTTGCGCCATGGGGCAACTTCTGCAAGGCCGCTTTTGCTGTCAGAGCAGTTACAACAATATATCGCAATTTTGCCTTTCTCCTATAACGAAATTGTACTACCATATTGGTGAAACCCAATGGGAATCGCACAAACTTCGCTGGTGGTGACTATGAGGAACACGGCTACGAATTCACAGCATGCAACTTACAATTCAGACCTTGTCATGGATCCTGCTTTCTATCCGAGACTCCTTGTCACTTTTTAGTAAGCATATAACTTAACTTGGCTAGTGCTACTTACTAGCATATGATGTGTTACGGCGATCCCTCTTGCTAGCCAGGTTCAGCTCTCAAAATCCCTTTCCAGGGGGAAGGGATGCCTCACCGCTTCAGACGACAGATTCGCACAGCGATTCGCAACTCGCGGATTCAGGTCAAGCCCAACGGCCGGGATGCACGCACATATTTGATGGCCACCGAAAGTTGTTATATTTGGATCCAAGTTCTATAATATGTCAACATTCGTCTGCCAACATGTGTTGCAAGGTGCGTCTAGTTGCCAAGGGCTAAAACACTATGGTGACATCTCCCCTGCTATTTATAGAACAGCCTCTCCTTCCACAGCCTTTTGTAACCACGTCAGATGCTTCCCTATCAACAAGCTGATCCCCAAGTTGTCACATCATTTTAGAACTTTCCGGACTGTCCAACCCTTTTCGAATTCTGGAACTTTCTATATAGGCAGTCACACTCATGTTCAAAAATCGCTCAATTTACATATATTCTCCTTTCAACTTCTATGCCTTCTGCTTATTGCACCTACGCCCAATTATCTAGGGCTTCACAGCCCCATTGGCCACTTGGCATTCACCCAAATAGATTTTATTGCAGTGCCCATCAACAAGTTTTGCTTTCCCACTCAAAAACAATCACTAACCTCTTGTTACGATCTACCATCCTCCGTCCCTTTCTTCCTCCATGTCATCATCAGTATGCACGCCCCCACAGGCGCTGCCCTCTGAGGCATCTTCCTCCATGTCAACCTCTTCAAAATTCCTTATTAGCATCTGCCTCGCTTCACCCGTCCTCGTGTGCACCTTCCCTCTCATCGTCACCAACTTGGGATTCTGCATCACCAACCCCATCATTTCTGCCGGTCATGATTGCATTCGCTGATTGGGGCATGTCGGGATCAGCCACTAAATCAAAAAATCCATACCGCACAAACTGGCATGTCTCCCACATGGGGTTCCCCCCATGTCTTTCTCTCTCTTCCTGGTCCGACCACCACTTTATCACCAAAAACAACGACTTTTTGCCATTTCGCGACGCGCTCTTGCAATAGCACACATGGTGCAGGCCCCCTCCATCATGCATGCCCGGCAGCCAGGTATCCCATAATCATTGGAGTCACCCGGTTGCTGCCTCTATGCCCATCCAAGGCGCATTGCTTCCAGCCGATGTGCCAGCTGGGGGTCCACCCCCCTTGCCACTTGCGCGCTCACCGCTTCTCAATAATACAATGGCCGGTTCTCTGGAATCCTTGCTCACTCCTTTTCCGCAGCCTTCGCCACCTCCTCTCGCTCTTCTCAAGTAGTCATTGTATCCGACAGCCACACCCCTTCATCATAATCAACAAGCGGAAAGGAGCCATGGAAACGGATCTATGCTTTTGTGGGGGTGGCAGCCAGCACCTCCCAATGCATGTCTTTGTTTCTGAACATGAAACCAAACGGGCCCTGCCCTGACCTTTAGTGGGATAAAGGTCTCCCTCATTCCTCCATGCATATGTGCATGCCTGGCAAAACCAAGCGTCGCGCTCTGCTTCCTTCATGCAACACATCTCATGGAAATCCATTTCGATTTGTTTACACCATAGCAAATGCGCACATTCTGGCGGAGCCCAAAGCTCCACCGACACAATGGGATTGGGCAAATTGTGTATGCCTCGATTCCCAATCTGAGGGGCACTCCTCCCCTCCTGATCCTCCATCTTTAGTTCAGCCGAAACCCAACCTTAACCACCACATGGGGACTCCAATCCCTTCCGCAACTGTCCAGTCCCGCGGAACACCAAGCGTTCCGGTGATTCTATATTGCAACTGTTGCTAGATCATGTGAAGGACTCCTAGGGCATGCGGTTCCCACCTAGGCGCTCCGTTTCCTTGTTGGCCAACCTCCTCCATGTCGACACCCATACCGGCATGACTGCAATTGTAATAAACGCCATGGATGCTTGCAATGGCGGATCCCTTCCTCCCTTTCTTGTGTTGCATGCAAAATGCCTTGCAGATGGGCAGGGGCACTGCTAGCCTTAAAACGGGGTAGGCGGGGGCCAGGGGCCAGAATCTCATATGGTGTCCAAGGTTGCCATGATATATTACTGATGGCAACCCTAGACGCACCGTGCAATGTATGCAAATGCCTTGTACATACGCACACGTACACGTGTGGGGTCACTGACATGCATGTGTCGGGTTACGGGGCGTTATATTACACCTTTTGACCTATGTTAGCCTATGAGGTTATCAATTTTAGGGCACGATATGACGTACGGCTACCCAACGGTCTAGGGCAACTACACCGGACACCACCCAACACCCCTTCAAAGGGGCAAGCAGACTCTCGCCCAGCTTTTGGGCCTTTTTAGATGTACAATCACTTTGTCCTTTCAGGTAAAATCAAGGGCAAAGAGCCCACGTGATTGACATGCCTCTATTGTATCTTCACCTCATATAACTAATCCTTTTTAATGTCTAATGCTCCCCCTGAACCATCAGCATGCAACCAGCCCTTTCCATCATAATCGGAATGGTGCCATTTCTCTTGACGCCCCTGAGGGGTGACAGACTTCCAACGGTTTGCCCAAAGTTCGGGATAGTTTATCTAGATGTGCTGGTTGCCCAAAGGGTAGCATTGAGGGCAGGGATAGATCGTCCAACTCATGGCCATCCAGGCAACTCTTCTTGCCTTTGAATACGTAAGTCCATGCTCAGAATTTTAGCACGTTGGCTTTTTGTATATGGTCATGAACGATAAATGGATTATTCTACGGCTTTAGGCATTTGTTGATTCACCCTTATCTTTTATCACAAGGCCAGTCGGTTGGATAATTATGTTAGTTGGTTATTGCAATCGTCATGGT
>CAJHUC010002536.1:0-70473 GCA_905146915.1 Ostreobium quekettii | reverse complement strand
CAGCTGTACTAGCCTGCAGGCGTCGGTGCGCAAGGTCCTGGAGGCCTCAGATGCACACGCCCGTGCTGAATTTGGGCACAGAAGGGTACGGCGATCAGAGTTTGCACTTTTGAACGGGAGCTGTTCGATGTGACGTGTGAAAAGGGCTCCCGCAGCTGCTTTTGGCGTACTGGCGACGGCTCCCACTTTCATGTCGACTCCCCTTTCGATTCATTTGCATCGGCGTGAATGGATCGCTCGACTGACATGCATGCTGAGGGATGCCCCGGATCGATGGCGACGTCTCCCACGAGTTTGATTCCCCGCGCCCCGCGGGCAAGTACCGCCAGGGTGGCGAGCCGCAAGGCAAGGCCCCCAGGAGGGCCAACACTGCGGAGGCCTGAGCGGGCGCCCGCGGGAGGAGAGGGCAACCGCCGTCCCTAAATACTGCTCTGGGGGCCCCATGGCCCGCGCGGGAGTGGCCATCGCGGCGCTGGCGGCGCTGGTCGTGGCGGGTACGAGTCAAATCCCAGCGCACGGCAGGCCACTAGTGCGCTGCGTCGCGTGGGCGGGTCGCGAAAGCGCAGCAGCAAAGGACGGCCTTGGGGGCGAATTTGCCCGCCGGCTCCCATGAGCGTGTGCACCGGGAAGGGCAAGCCTTGGGCCACGGCAACGGTGACCCCCGCCGGGGCTCGGTGCGTCGCCAGCCGAAGCGCAAGTTGCTTCCCAGCGGCGAAATCGCCGTCTTGGAATCGACAAGGGGGTTTGCGGCAAAGGTTGCTTGCGGGCGCCGAGGGGCGGCGTCGAGATCGTGGCGGGCATTCGCCCCCGTCAGCAGTCGCCATGGCGATGTTCGAATTACCGGTTTGCGTTCCTCACGTACTTCAGAACAGAGCCCATGCTGCCAAATTTGCGGACCACCAGCGGCGCGCCGGCGGGGCGCGACTCGATAGGACAGGGAGAGTCCGGCGGCAATGCCTCAGGCCGCCGCCATCCGCCTTGGCTGCGATATGGGTCGGAAAATCCGTCGCCATTAGCCGCGGCAGCAGTCTCCAGGCTCCTCCCCACACTGTTCTCGTCGGCATTCGGGCGGCACCTCGGTCTCCGCAAGCTCGGCGGTCAGGTGATCGACGATCTGGACGACGCGAGGCGGGCGGTACCGTGCCATCCAAAATGGGGAAGAAGTATAGAGAATGCGGAAACATGTGGAAGCCCGGTTTTTGGTTTCTGACCCAGGATCCCGCACTTGCGTTGCTGAGTTCCCCGTCTTCAAATGGCGAGTCGGTGCTGTTCTCAGGAGCTGAAATCCAGGAGGCGCCCGATTCGAAGACCTGCGTGAAGAGGTCGCTGCTCGTGGGGCCAGAAAAGCTGCTGACATCTTCGGAGGGATGCGCTGAAGGCAACGCGGACGTGGACTGCTGCTCCAAGGTGGGCTTTGAAGACGCGATACCCAAAATTTCCAAAATAGAGGGCGAACTCAGAGGGAAGAAAGAACGCAACGGCATAATGAAATGAGCGCATGGAAGCTTCTCAAGTCCATTTAGAGCTCCCGGCGTACAACGGCGCAGCCAAGAATGCTCTGTCGGCAGCGCGTTCAAAGTTGCTGGTAGTGTGCTCTACGTATCCGCGACTTGCTTCCCACTTGTGGAATCGCATGTTGAACATGAGGGATATGAGCAGTTTCCATGTTTTGAAGCCATTAACACTAGGAAAAAAGGGCCAAATAACACGTGTTCAAGCGTGTACAAATTTTACGGGTTTGTGTTATTTTTGTGTTCTTAGCGTGCAGACCTTTGATGAAATGTGTTTTATGTGTGTTCTCAAAAGTGTTATTTGGCCCTTTTTTTCCTAGCTTAAGGCACAGTACAAAGGTGCGCGAGACGGGGGAGGATACATAAGCGCACTCGATGGGACAGACCGACGTACGATGCTCCGCTCGCCTCTTTTATACAGCGCACAACTGGCAGCGTTGTTTGATAGGTCTCCGGAGTCATGTCTGTTCAGCGCTGCTGGCTTACATGGGACTGTTGCTGTGTAATTGACATTCTAATGCAGAATTTACTGTGGCGCACAGATGTAACATAAGCTGCGATTAACGCCGCCCCACGATTGGTGTTGTGATGAACAGGTTCGAGACCTTTTTGGCGCAGCAGGGCAACTTGCGTATTGTAAGTGGCTTCAGAAGATGTTGGCAGCAAAATGCGGAGAGCGAATGTGAAAACCACAATTGATTGCAATTAAACTGTCACGAATCGAGCATTCTTGAGGACGTTAAGAGGTCTGCTGAACGCTGAGGTGCTTATGTGAGGTCACTGCACACTTCAAGTTGTTGCAGCTCTTGTTCGCAAGGATGTTGGATCAAACACAGTTGCCTAAAATATTCGTCGTTCACATGGGATGTGCCAAAACAGCCTGCTATCGAGTAATCCTTGAAGGCTTCATACAAAACTACTTGACTAGAGTTTGTTTAGGTATGGGAGAGCTTTCATTAAAAAGATGGTGGTTGTCCAGTGTTCAGTTTAGACTGCGGGCAGCCAACTGGCACATCTTTAAAGGTTCGTAGTTCTGTGGACAGCCATTGTACAGTGACTCACACGTGACTGCTCACATGTCCCAGACATTCCACTTCAATATTAATGCCCCAATTTGGCGGCTGCCAGATTGCTGAACTTCTGCGGTGTTGTGACTCGACCAGCGTGGTTCCAAACGCGGACAAGAGTTGAAGCAGTATTGATGCGTGTACCCTTGATGCGTGTATGGAAACGCCAGAAAGAAATCCAACTTAATCAGACGAATGCTTGGGGGTTTTTCTCATTCTTACCACATGCTGCTTACTGTTGTTTCTGTGTATTCATGAACGACGATGACCATTGTTCTTGCTGTTATTATTTTTGAAATGCAAAAAGAGGAAGAAGGCGCCTTGGCATGCAAATCCACTGAAACAAGGTCTGTGTGATGCAGGCCTGTGCGATGTTGACTATTTTTCTCGCATCCTCATGGAGGTGCCTCCAAGACTTGGCATATTTCCAGATAGCTACTTAGATATGTGAGTCCACCCAGACGCCGATCGTACAATCGCTCTTATGCCTGGGCACTTTGTGTAAAGAATCGGAATCCAATCAAGGAATCGGAAAATGAAGACACTTCTTATGGCAACGGTGCAAATCAGCTCTGATGCATTTGAATGGATCAAATCTAGCCTGACTCATTGCTGTCAGATACAAAGCCTTTGTCGATCTCTTGCGGCTCGATTGCCCGGTTCTGGCAAACAGGACGGGATTTTGTTCTTTATGTTTGGCCTTTTTAAAATCGTGGGATTGACAAGCACACACACATGTGTGTGGCTTGTCTCAGATTGAAAGGCCCCGGTGTTCTGCCAAACGAGCAGAAAGCGTTTGCAGAACGTGACAACAGAAACTCAGTTGCTTCTGTGTTGCAATCAAATGCATAGTTAGATATTATCTTTGGAAATGTGTCCGGCAGCAGGATTGACAGAAAGCGCAATAGGCACTGGAATGTAGCAAGCTCACGGTTCGTCCCTGATGGCGATGTAAAAAGCTGCTCACGAGCCCTGTTTGCATGAGGACATGCTCACAGCATACTAGCTGCAAATGTTGCTAAAAGGCTTGGCAGCTAGTTCCAATAAGAATTTACATATACAGTGAGATGATGGCGACAACGGTGACGTTGTCAATTCACTGTTTGATTCAATTCTTATTGAAATGCAATGAGTCGGAAATGCGTCTCTGCCCTCTCTGAAGCATCAGATACTGTTCCACAATATGGAATCATGTTATTAACGTGGATTCCATGAATAACTCCAAGAGGAAGAAACTCACTAATGGTGAATGTGTAATTAGGTTGATAAAGTGCGAAGTTCCAGTGAGAGGACGGCTGACATGCCCAGGGACGGTGGAGGAATTTGATGCGGAGCCGCTGGTGAGGGAGCAAGGGCCTCTACTCGACCTGATTTTTGGAGGTGAGCCACACCTGCCAAGTTAATTACAGCTGGAAAATGCTGACCTGATCTCCAGGAATCTGTCGCTGCCAAATCGCACTTCGAAACCTGCGTGGCACACAAGCAGATGGCTTCAACGTGACAGCTGAAAACGTGTGTATATGTTCGACAATTTGGCGACGCGCAGTTCTGTGAATGAAGATGGAAATGCCGTTTCGGGTAAATTGGCATTGACGTTTTGCTTCAATGAACACAAAGTTTTGTACAACATAGGATGTCGACCGAATACCGCTGGTGCCTGAATATCACATCGGTTTCCCCTTGTCAGTGCTATTTACATTTCGTTCGTTGTGTTTGCAGAACCTGAGCCGCCGCCGCCGCCTCCACCACCACCGCCACCGCCACCCTCTCCCAAGGCAACTTTGCCTTCGCTGAAGCCCTCTCGTAAGTTTGCCTGCCATGGGTGTAAGGAAGCGCAGTGCGTTGGGGCACCCGCTGAGGTCCAGCCAAGGAATCGACATGTTTTCCCGTTCACGACGTTGGTCTTGGAGATTTTGACGGATTTCGAGACTTACAAAATGTATATTGGATTGCACTGATGAAACGCCAGTTTCGGAATCATTCTGAAATAGGCGCCTCGTCAGTACGAGCGTCTCCATAATGCAGCAGCAAACTATTGCACAACTTCAGAAACACTCAGCGTCCAATTTGTACTGTCGACGTGTCTCTCAGCTACCACTGCGCTGTGACGAGTGGCCAGCGGAGGGGCATATGATTTCGTGCCCGTTTGGACATGCTTTCACGCATATTTGCATTGCCCCCATTAGTCAATTCGACACTGCTGACTCCGTGGGCTTAATGTTTAACGGTGCGATTTCGTCACATTTGTTGGACGGTGCCTTCAGAATCGCACCCTTCGTGAGCAGTAACCAATTCATTTCTACTCCACTACTGGGACATTTCTTCAGAAGTTATTGTACAAAAAGGTATTAGAGCACTGGGCGTTACCCACTGAGCTGCTTTTTCCTGAAACAGGGTTCAGAACGTAAATATGTTGCGCTACCTCAGCGCGGAGCTTTTTTCTCCGCGATTACCGCCATCGCTTGGGAACCCTCTATCCACAGCCTGCAAACGCAGTTGCCAGATGAGACTCCCCAGAGCACGAGCGCATTCGCGGCCATTGCATTCATTGCTCCCTGACACCAAAAGCCCTGTGCCTCCTTTCCAGTCCTGCCACCGGGCACAAGCGCCACGTTTCCATCGACGCCGCCACTCTCCACATCCTCGCCGGCACGAGTGGATTTATTTTGGATTTTGATTTCAAGTGATTTTTTTTTCTTTTGTTTTGCTTTTGCTGAGTTTTTGCGACGGATCTCGCCGATTTCCGATTTCCGATCTTTTAGGAAATGATTTTGATTTATAGGATGCTTTTGATTTTTATTTCGCAAGAGTCGACTTTTGCCACCCCACCCCCGTCGCTCACAACTTCGGCGTCGCCTGGAGGGGCAGCAGTGGTAGGAGCGCCACTGCTGGCCTCTGCCACCCCAGCGGGGGCCAAAGTTGGGTCGCCGCCCCCTCCGGGCACCGCAAAGGCGCTGCCACCGCCCAAGAGGAGCCCCACGAGCGCCCAGGACACCGCCACGAAGTGCTCAACCGCCATGGCAGTGATTGGGGAAGACAAGTCATTGTCCCAGCTGGCAAAGCTTATAGAGGTAGGGGCGCGGAGGAGAGCTGATCAAGATGACGACTGTTGCTGTAGTTGCGGTTGTGTGGTGCGCCGATTTGTGTCCAACAGGGAATTGTGTATGAGAGCAGTTGCTAACCACCCAGTGAGCACCGATTTGTCGGCATAGAGGAGGATGGTGATACCCCTCGGCTCATCACATCACTGTGGATTGAATCACAGTTAGTTGGGTCTGCATGCTCTGAGCAAGATATGCCTGCAATGCGAGGTGCAAAATTTTCATTCATGGGAATGCTTGACACAATGTTTTCCTGTTGTTTTGGACCATCTCTGGTTGCCTGATGTAATTGCCTGAGTGGCTTTGAATTATATTTTGAACCGCGAGTTGCACTGTTGTGGCTTACGGTTGAGAATGCATTCAATGTGGTCATTCAGTTGAATCTAAATTTGAATTTGTGCGCTCACACTGACGATGTGCAGGTTCTGTACTAAACAACGCAATACATATGCTACCAGCTATGCATTGCATCATGTATTCCAAAAATCAATATACACAATGGAATGTTCGGTTGCACAACGACTTTTTTAATCGTATTTGCACTTTCGTACGTCGCACCTAAAAGCTGTACTTGCGCGCTTTGATCTTTCAGAGTACCGGTTTGAACGAGGCGCTCGACAAGGACGATCTCGAGGCCACCATCTTTGCACCGACGGACGCAGCCTTCAAGCATTTCAAGAAACACCTGGGGTGGGAAAAGAAGTTGTCCTCGGATGATTTGTCCGTCGCAATGTCAAAGGTAGGATTCCGCGCTTTTCACTAATTAATTTACGCCAATCGCAACAAATTTCGGGTTGCCGTTGACTCAACAAACTTGAAGTTGGATGTGCGCACCTCATTGGCTGGCGCTGATGGTTGCTCGGACGCTTCCTTCTCAAAAGCCAGGCTGCGTCGGAGAGTGACAGCTGATCTGCTGTTGAGAGCAGCTGTTGCGTTCTCGAAAACAAACGTGAACCACGTGGACAGGTGTTCTGCTTGCTCTTCGGGGTTCAATTTGTTTTGATGTGTTTGTTGCCTGTGATTCTCTCAAAAGCTATTTGTGCGATGGTACATGATGCGGTACACCTAGCGAACTGTTCGAGCGTTCAAGAGCTCTCGCAGGCGCGAAGAATCCACCAGTTGCACCGCGTCTCGAGATGTGCGATCGACAGCATCGGCCCTCTTGTCCATACCACAGCAAACATAATGCGTGCTTCTGCTCGCTGGATTGAGAGCCGACGCGCTGCGTCTGGCGAAGGCAGCGATATGCAATACGCGACACTCCGCATCGCCGCCTGGTCGCACACAGCAACGCGCGTGTCCTGGAATTCGCAAGGAAACTCCCCTTTTCACACGGGATCCAACTGCGCTCAAATTGTCTTAGAAGTGTCTTAAAGTTGTCTTAGCATGTAACAGGGCCCATTTGAACCTTTTCTGTGACGAAATGGGCTCAAATCGTATTTTCCGCCCACCTCACCAGCGTTGCCCTATTGGCGCTGCATGATTGAACCTCCGTGCTTTGACTTGCGCTGAACCTACTTCGGTGCAGGTTCTGCAGCTGCACGTCGTCCCTGACACGGCCGCATCCTCGGATGACCTCACCGACGGGCTTGAGCTCGACACGCTGCTGGGCGGGAAGCAGCACCTCAAATTCCGCAGGAGCAAGAAGGACGCCGTCAAAATCGACGCCCCCGGCGGCGAGAAGAGCAAGCCCGCGCTGCTTTTGAAACCGGACGTAGCGGCATGCAAGACGGTGGTGCACGTAATCGACACGGTTCTGGTGCCGGACACTTGAGGTGCGTGGGGAACGTGACGGAAACTTGTCAAGCTGTCGCGTCAATGGTACGTGCTGCGGAGGTTTCGCACGTGAAAATGGAGGGTGTTTTCGCCATTTGGACTTTTTTCTTCGGAAGGGGGCGCTGGAGGGGCCTGATGAGAGCACGGTATTCGCAAGAGCGTGAAGGTCCCTCTGAAGATTCGCGATGCTCGATTGTTGGGCAGTCCAGTTGGCAACGAGCTGCAGCAAACAATTGGAAACATCCCGGCTTGCCAAGTACAGTTTGCAGCACGGCGTTTGGATTGCAGGCCATTGAAGGTGGCCACAAATGCTGATGGGGGTCACCGTGATCGAGCAGGTGGTCAAGTTCATTTGACTGCCCATGCATCTGAGGACGAGACCAGGGCCGACGGCGTAATGATGGCGAAGTGTTCCTTGCTTTAAGGATACTGTGTGCTTGATTGCCATTGGAGTTTAGTGTGCACACATTGAGTTTGCTGACGAGAATCAGGGCGACACTACCTGTACTAGAGGTGTTTCGTCATAATGTCAGGGATGCTTGCACCCAGCTGATCCTTGGGCACACACTTCTTTTGCATGGCATTGCAAGGTAATGTTGCTCAGTCGTCCCGGCATTGAAATAAGGATTGAAGCCAACGCGGGGGCAGGGCGGTTGGCGGCTGAGCTTGGCGCCACATAGATGCTGAGCGTGCAAATTCAAAATAGGGTCTTCCCTTAACCATCAAGCGCGTCATTCGACCATGCTGGCGATGTGATGGTGTACACGCACGGAGAATTAAAGCTAGTTTTGCAAACACCTAACCTGTGGCATCATTGTTTTCGGCATAGCGTTTTCATTTCCATTGATACGTGCTTCAAAACAATCCTAGGCCGTTTTACAGATCCACCACATGAATCTACGACGCAAGCACGGGTATCCAGGGCCACTGTGGTTATGCACCAACCACCCTGCTGATCGTGAATCCAGTAGCATCAACTGTTCCCAGGCAATGTGCTTGGTGGCATGTCTCCACTACCCTCCGTATTCCTCCCCTGGCCCCACCCCCGCCCACCCAGAGAATCCCTTCAATACCGATTGAACTTGATTCGTGGGTACTAGGCACAAGCTTCTGCGCCCAAGCTCCATTGCTTTAGGTTTTGTGGCGAGTTAATCAAAGTCGCACTTACTTTTAGACATGTAGATCCCGAGGCTCGGGGCAAAAGGGCATTCGTCACCAAGAGCGTCACGAATGGAAACACAAGCTCAGTTGGCACTTTTCCTGTGGGCAAAACACGCTCAACATTTGTGGCTTGACCAACAAAGCTGGATTGGAACTACATGATGTGATCGAATATTTCCTGCCAGGAATCTCTGGCCTCTCAGGATCGGATTCTGAGCGTCGGCGTGCACCTGCCTGGTCATCATCAAATGGAGTGGCCACCCAAAACCACAGAGCGCTAAGCCACATCGCCACCGAGCAATCAACTCCAGGGCAAGTTTCCGTCGAATTCGGCACCCACATTCGCATGTCTCCATCACGGCAACGTGGATCCGCATGGATCCCAAGGTCGCCACTACTCACAACCCCGATCACGTTGATGCCGTGGCGCCTCAGGGATCGGGCGACCTCCCCCCTCGCAATGGGCCATCCCATCCGCCAACGAGCAACGCCTTCTTTCACTGATCCCGCCACCACTTCCCGGTGCGCCGGGCGGTCGAGCGGGGCCACTGCGCCGGGCCGGTGTTCGGCCTCGTAGCCACGCCGGGCTTGATTTAGCTCAGAGGGAATGCCGCTGGGGCGCGGGGATATGGAGCTCGTGTGGATGGTCGCGGCGCTGTTGTCGGCGTTGCTTTTCGCGGGTGAGGGCTTTGCGGTGCACCGCGCGGCATGCGTTCCTTTGGGCGCGCGACGGTGGGAGTGGCTGGGGAAAGGGCAGTTTGCCCCCTCTGCATCCTTGGATTCTTTATGCTGGGGGTGGGTGGTCGCCGTGCGGTGCTTCCCGCTACTTCCGCGCGGCCCGTCGTTGTTCCGGCGGGGTGCGCAGGGGCGGTTTGAAGTCGGAGGGGGAACTGCGCGAAGAGGCGGAGCGCCAGGCCCGGGCGGTTGGGGACCGCGCCGTCGCGATTGTTCGGGGATCCTTTGAGAAGCCGTGCCCAAAACATGGCCTCCGGGGCTGCTTGGATGGCGGTCGCGGTTGCCATTGACGGGGAGCGCTCGCCTCGCCACATGCCCCGGCGATTCAGCGAAATCCGAGCCTGATCTCCCACCAAGGGTGGAAGTTCTCTCGGGAGTCTTGCAGAGCAGTCAGGAGGCCTGCTGACTGCTGTGCAAGACTGAGCCTCGGCAATGTAATCCGTGCGCGCGGCGCGTGGCCTTGAAGCGCGCCTGAGGGTGATCGGCCCTGCGTCGGGCCCGGGGTGATTCAGGGGCGGACGGAGCTGAGGCGTCGATTACGAACACCTGCCAGGCCAGGTCGCGTCTCGTCGGTTCCCAAGAGCTACTGTTGGCGGCGGAGGGATGCGCGGGGAGCGGCGCAGAGGCGGGCTGCTGCGAGAAGGTGATGCAGGAACACCCAGCGCTGGCTGGGGAGAGTTCAAGCAATTTTGCAAGCCGCTTCGCAATGGATCCTCGACAGCCTTTTGTCTGGGCACGCGAGCACATGGAGAGTTTAGACGCGGTGGCTCCGCAGCTCTCGGTGGAGCCTTTCGGCGGCGGGTGTCTGCACATCCTCGGTTTTGAGTCGCATTGTTGGTTGTCTTGCTTGGATCAGGTGCAAGAGACGTTCGGCGGTCGAGGAGCGCTGGCGTACTGTGAGTGGCTCCCTGTGGGTCTGGGAGTATGTGCAGAGAAAGCGGATTGGAAATGGTCGCAATTGTGAAGTAATCTGTGAAAAGGGAACGAACTAACCGGTGGAAAAAGGGATGCTGCAGCTCCCAACTCAATGAATCAAAAAGGCGCTGGCTGCCAGTGCATCTGATTTGCACGCGCCACGCACATCGTTGGCTGATATTCCTTGGTTCCTTTCATTAGCGTGGTGCAGCAATCCCGAAGTGAGATGCAGGGACTTGCGAGTGTCATATCATCTGAAAATCCGTGAAACACAACAGTAAAGAAGTAGTGCCCCACTCTGCGTCAATTGCATCGAGATCATACGTGCTTTGCGCAGTTCCCTGGATGTCGATATGAACAAGGTGGAAAAGAAGCAGGCCATTGAGTTGGGCACCATTGGTCCACTGCAGCTCGCACCACGCTTGACGGCTCTGAGCCTAGTCGCTCTTGATCCAATCCTCACCGCGCCCTCACTGCATCATAACGCAACGCTTGGGAGCGCTCATGCAATTCTTTTGGATGGCCCAAGGCATCGCAACTTCCAAATGGCTGCTTAAGATCAAATGGGAGTGTCATACACAGTTTGAAGTTGATTTGAGGTTGAAGTTGATGCCCGTCATGCAGGTCTCTGCGACAATTATTACTATTCACAATTCCTCATGGAAGTTCCTGCAAAGCTCGGCATTCCTCCAGACGACTACCTGCAAATGTGAGTGCCAACCACGCTATAAGGCGCAGCCTTTGGGTTACTTGTCATGTGATGAGTCATGGCAGGGGCGCCCTCACACTGCCTCAGATGTGGCTGAGTCCCTCCCTGGATATCTCACGGAGACCGGGCAGCTTAACACCGGCGTTGATCGGCCTCGCAATGTCATTGCTAAGACAACGCTTTCGCAAATCCCGCGTTCTGGGAATGCAAAGTGCGTTTGCAAATGTTGCTGAAGCCTTGCCACAAATCCCGATACGAACTGCTGCACCCAGTCGGTCGGGCCCACATTCTTCTGCAGAGCGGAGGCAAGAATTTGCAGTGAGTCGCGTGGCGTTGTAACTGTTTGTCCAAACTGGTGTCGAAGCTCTTGTACTGGCTGACTGGCCAGATTGTTTTGTCGAATATATGTCACAATGAATACATTATCGACATTGGCCCTGACCAACCAAAATCGCTCTGCGTGCTTTTGCTTATTATAGTTATTCGTGGGCGTGATGTGTAGATGGCCCATTTGGTCAACAATCACTCCTTAATATGGGTGTTAGAGGAATTCGAAGGCCTTCAAGCTAAACAAAGTAACCAAGGATGTCCTTGAATTTACGCCCGATACCAATGGGAAGCGTCGGTGCATCAGGAAGGCCGCAAGTCACGTGACTGGCTTGGAATGTGTGCAAGGAGCATATGGGATGAAATTAGCTGCATCCTCCATCCGTGGCATCTGATTCCATGGGCTATGAGTAACGCTCGAAAATGCAAGTGATATCAGTGCTCTGGTTCAGCTGCGCAATGATTTGCGACATGGCGCACGCCTGAAGTTGAGCACAGCGACGACGTGAGTTCACGTTCACCAGCGCTCCTTCGACAAAATGTATTGCGTCTCCCAGGGGTCGGCTTCAGGTGTACGTTACGCCACGGCCCAACGCGCAGCCGAAGCAGAGCACTTGCATGACTTAGTGTTTTGATCGTCACTCGTTTTCATTCCAGAGATGGTTAAAGTATGGCTCCGGCACGCCATCAGCAGGGTGAGAGGAAAACGTCCCATTCGATGCATTATTCAAGGGCACGTTGTGGCACTACAGTCAAACGGATGCTGCAGGATTTGCGTAACGTTGGCCGCTTTATCTTGGGTTCTCGTTCAGCTTTAGGAGAGTTCTGAGTTCCTGACGTCACACGTCGACATGCGCCATTCAGCTTATCAGTGTACACTTCCATGATTGATGAAGCTTTCTTTGGGCAAGGTCACTCACTTTGCCTGCTTCAATGTCAGGTTGCTGGAATGCAGAATTCCAGTTGTTGGAAGGCTTGAATGCCCAGGCACGACTGAGGAATTTGACGCAGAGCCACTGGTACTGGAACAAGGCCCCTTGCAAGACTTTCTCAATGGTATTGCAGGTGAATTGAGCTGACGTATTTTTCCGCCAGATCACCTAATCAAAAGGAACTTAATACCATGATGATCATGCGCTCTTCTTGACACAGTACCCTGGAACGGTTTGCCGTTTCGGAAACTTCCTTCATTGGAATTCATGAGATATTTGTAGATACATCAAAGTGTGGCTGTATTTTTTTTGAGTCGGTACACAAGTTCACAGGGATGAATTCCTGGCTGCGATAATCTTGTGAGCACCCTGATCTTACTAAACAATATTAAAGGCAGCGCGAGCAAGGTCACATATGCAATTTGTTGGTGTTTCGGCACAGCTGCCACTGCCCGTTTGTCATTCTGTGGGCGTAGCTGCATGAAATCCGCTCGGAGCGGTGGCACGTGTGCCCGTGATACATCATGTGATGCCACGGACATGTGCAGCCAATAATACTGTCGTCCATTAACGGTGAAAATCGCTCGAAACATACACGATTAAAATTGCAAGGGGTGTTCCAACCGAAACAGGGTTTGCGCTGTGAATACTGTGCCCCCGCAATGCTCATGTTGTTGGGCACATTTCTGTCTGGTATTTGGTAATAATGCAACATCGTCTCGATGCTAGGAGACGTTGAGTAGAATGCCTCAATGTTGGCATTGCAGAGTTCTGCCCGTACTCCAGTGTTGATGCGCCTCTTGGAGATGACGCGCCACTCTTGTGTAAACGAACGTGCTGTGGACACTAGTCCCCGACAACAAAGCAAAGCAGCCTTGAATCCCAGCAGCAACATGCCGTCGCTTCATGCGCAGGCTCACCACCACCTCCTCCCGCAGTTCCGGTATACTATGTCATCTACGACTATGAAGCCCAGGTGGATCCCCAGCCACCTCCTGCCCCGTCGCCTCCCCAACCACCCCCAAACCCACCCCCACCTCCCCCTCCTCCCTCCTCTTCCCTCCCTTCCTTAAGCCATCCACATCTTGCCTTAGTTAAAACATGTGTTTCATGTTGTGAATGGACTGCAGGATGTTGATTGCTGTTGCTCCTGCTCCACAGTTTTCCAGTTCTAGGACAAAAATACAAAAAGAAAAACTCCAAGAAAGAGGGACAATGCCTGAACTCCCAAGAAATGCCGTCTTGCAGTTGCATGATCACGTGCATATCCTCCACAAGCATATTCATCGCGACTGCAGCCGTGATGAATGTGCTTGTGATAGACATGCAAAATCTCTATAACAGTTATGCCCTGAGCGCTGAAAGCGCGAACATGGACATTTGGCGAGGTCGCCATGCACAGTTTGCTTGCGAACAAACTCCCGGATGCTGAAATGGGACCCACATCTGTGCCCAAGGGCGACCGCGAAGCCTGCCCATTAGTCATGACCCATGGTCGTTCATGAGGATGGCCATTTTTACAGATATGGCAGGCACACCACAAGAGTCAGTCTGTGAATGTGACTGCCACCGGTGCCAGTGCTTCATTATCGTTGCATTGAAGCGAGATGTCGACGGTTCATGTAGACATTCAATGCTTGCTGTCTGTGCGTTTCTGGGCAAATTGGATGTCTGCGTCGAGGGTCTCTCAATGACGATCAAATTCTCACCTCCTGAGTGCGGTGCCAAATGCTGCATTGGCTACATTCAACGAAGGACTGCCTGTTTCCGAGCGCATGTGAAATGCATTTCATCAGTGTTTTGTATTCTAAGCACACAATAACAACCCAAACCCGTAAACTGTGTACACGCTTGAGCACCTGTAGTTTGGCCTTTTCACCCAGTCAAAACTAGGGCGGCGCTCTGGGCATGTGTTGCTACTGCCTGCGCCGGGCAGGGGCGCCAGCGTCCAATTTGTCTGACGTCGCGCACCCGCATTTTGGGCTCCTCCACAGGCCACCACAGCAAACATATCGCTGGACATTCCCGAATTGGAGGTCACCATCTTCGCTCCCACGGACAGCGCATTCAAGAAGCTTGCTGACGATGTGAGGACCACGATTGACAACTTCACGGACCCAATGTACACTGAAGTGGTTGACGAGGTGAGGCAGTGTGGCCGCGCGTGTCCACCAACACTGACACAGCTCTCCTGCTGCGCGATGTTTGGCGTCACGCTCGGAAACATTGTCTTCCGGAATCGCACATGAATGATTGCCCGTGGCTACTTGTGCACGGTGCTGGTTGCTGAGAGCTTGTTCATGACATCGCATTGCAATTAGTGATGCTGGCACATACCGGGTGGGTGGGGTGTGATTGGGAGTGGGAGTGGGAGTGGGGGTAACAAAATCGCAATTTTTGCCACCCGCATCGCTGGTAAGATTGTGCATTGCATGGGATGGGTAAACTCCGTTCAACACCTGCCACATTAGCTTGCCCACGAATTCCTTTCCACAATCTTAGAATTCGTCATTAACACTAGGAAACAAAGGGCCAAATAGCACGTGTTCAAACGTGGACAAAATGTGCTGTTTGGTCCTTTCTATTATAGTGTAATTAGAGAATGATTAGAATACTCAAAACTTCAACAACAGAAATCTCTGGGTGCGATAGGAGCAGTACACAGCAGCAAACGGCGAGATTGCAGGGTGTGAAGCGCCACTTTCGCCACCCACACCCACAGAACCAGCGCCGACGCAGTTGTTGAACAAGGCGTACTCCATTCGTCGTTTGCCGACATTGGCACACGATACAGATATACCAATATATTGTGCACCTGAAATTTTGAGTGCAACGACATTCTATGAGCGCAGAAACAGCATTCACCTCTTGCACGTTCAACCTGCCACGAACCAACCCCGTCTCGCCCGATCAGGTGTCGGCATCATTATCACTATGAAAAACAGTCCAAAGTACACGGTTTCGAAAATCGTGTACCGTGTACCATGAATGAAATCGCGTAAGAATCGTGCTAAATCGTGTATTTAACAAAATGGGGCCAAACCGAGTAGTAACGATTGAGGGAGTATGCATGATTTTATACGCCTTGTAACAGATTTACACGATTTTTACACTGTCCAAAACCGTGTACTTTTGCCGATCTTTACTTGTGAATGTCTCCCTACGCATCCTGTACCTGGCGCTGCAGCAGCCAGTCGCGTAACAGGGCGATAGTCGCTCAGCGGCGGCATGACGCACGGAAACCGTGCCCCTGCAGATCCTCAAGATGCACATCGTGCCGGACGTGGCCGCCCAGTCCCGCCGCCTCTTCGACCGCCACGTGTTCAGGACGCTGCACGGCGCAGACGGCGAGATCAGGGTCCGCGTGGACGACGGCGGCATCGAAATCGAGTCTCCCGGTGGCAACAAGGCGCGGCCCGCGCGGGTAGTGCAGGCGGACATACCGGCCTGCAGCGCACTGATCCACAAGATCGACAGGGTGCTCATCCCGCGTGCGGACATCCTGTCCGGATGACAGCGGCGAATATCGGGGAGCTCATGCGTGGGCACCTGCTTATCAGGAAAATGGAGTCTCTTTCAGAAAAAATGTGGTGTAAAGTTACTCTGTACCTCTTCGCAGTACTGTACTACAAAGTGCCGCTTTTTCGGAAACAGGGTTTGGTGTTCTCGGCGCTGACGAGCGGGTCATCTGCGCCGCTGTTTGCGACTGAGTCTTGAGCGAGCGCTCCGATTGCTTTGGTTGTGTTGGCTGTGGCGCGCTACATGCGGCGTGTGTGACTGGGGAGTGCTTGGGGGCCGAGCTACGCGCCCTTATTTATGGTGGTCGACGTCGGAGTCCTGGGGTGGTGGTATATAGGCACCGAAGTCTGTCCACGCCCGTAGTTTAATCTTGGGGCGAGGCAGTCTGGCTGGAGGGACTGGTGGGCCGTTCGCATCGACAAATTCAATGGGTGCCGCAGTGAGGGTTGGCTGAAAGGAGGGCTGGTCTGCTCGCTTTTTTCATGGTGCGGGGCGTCAGGGGCATGTGCACGTTCACCCGTGCTTGCGTCATCTATGCAGAATAATCGTCACTGTTTGGATGTAAGTTGGCGGGCGATGGAAAAATGGCGCGCGGGCGGAAATAAACCTCGGGTCGAAGGGAGTGCATGTAGGGGTGGGGCGGACATCTGTGGAAATCGAGGAGTGGGGAATGATTGGAGATGCGAAATGACTATTTAAACTTGATTGGGCGCATTTCCAAGTGGTGGGGTTTGCAGCAGTCGCACATGGACGGCTGCGCCTGTGCTGTGGGAATTCGAGTGGCATACGGAGGATCCATGTCACTGACTTTCCAATCTTACCAACCACGCAGTTCACCGACATTGCCTGCGGGCCTGTCTTCAGCGACACGTTCCTCACATCACAAGCTGCAATGAAGACATGCAAAAAACCAAGCAGCTCCTAAGCCCTAAGCCTCTAAACGACAAGAGGCCCGGATGGGAGAGGCTGGTTCCACCGTTCACATTCCTTGATGAACGCCTTAAAGAGCATGAAACGGCAATGTGTACCGAGGGGCGACTGAAGGGTCAAAACTTGGCAGACTGCGTCATCTTTTGTGCAAACTTCGTCACCTTATATCGCCTCTGCCGCCAATGTCTTGCAGCAAAAGCAACAATCGCAGCGCAGCAGTTGCTTCCAACCTCGCAACAGTGAGTCCTGCACCCTGCGTCGCCATTCTGCAGCTCTCCATGCCACCAGCCATGCCCGCCGATTGCCATCTTGGAAGTTTGTGCGCACATTCCTGCTATCCTAACACATCCTACCGCCCACGCTCACCGATTGCAATTTGGAAACAGTGCACGGATATCCCTGGATCGATCCGGGGGCAACGCCGCCCCCGGAATTCGCGCATCAATTGTCGTAGCAGAGCGTTTGAACACCCTCCAGCCACGTTCCGCGCTCATTCAGCCATCCTTCTCTTTTGCGACCTGTGAGGACGTTTGGCACCTGCATGCCACCAGCTGCACCGGTCCGGGGTATTTTGCCAGGACAGCACGGCTGTGCAATCTGCCCGTTACTAGCTATTCCGTGACAGCATCCTCTACAGCCGCTCTTGAGTGACCTGTCGCGGGTTCTTTGCCATTTATCAGTGGCGCTTTTGGGCACCTTCCATCTTCATGTCGATTTCATGGCAATTACACAATCTCTTACCGTCACATGTCTGGAAACCCCCAAACCCCACCCAAGCGTCAATTTGACGCTAAGCGTACCAAAATCGACACAGCGTCTTCCCTTACAGATTACAGGTTGCAGATCCAAGCACAGTATCCAGGATTTGACCACAATCAGACACAAGTCGCCATATCCAATTTAATATCCAGACCACAGGCAAGGATGTAGGGACACAACATATCCAGGACGTGCATTCTGCCAGCAACGTGCAATCGTTAACAGCACAGGATGCACTACAATGCCACTGTGTCCTCATGCAACCTGACACCTTTTTTCAAGACACAATTTGATGCCACTGGTAAGCATGTTGCACCTCAGGTGGTTGCACCCTTCTTGATGCCTATCAGGATCCGCTGTCCATCGAAACTGTTCCATGCAGCAGTGCAGCATATGGCACTGCCCCTTCTGGCCTCAACCAGGCCACTGACCCTTCTGACTTCTTTGTCCAGCAGATGTCTGTTAAAATCGCCCTTGTGACATTTTCTGATGTCTCCTCCATATTTACAAGATGCATTTGACACTGTGGGCTTCACTGACATCTGTAACAGAGCCACACCTTCTATCCGGAGAGTTCCATGTAGGGCTGTGGGTACATGATGCTGTCCCCATTGTTCTTCAGCCTACCCAATGCATAGAGCTGCCCCCCACCTGCTGTCAAGAAGGACGATGTGCCTCCAGCTGCCACCTGTCATTGCATGCAACCGGACAATGTTTGAACAGCACTGACAAAACAATCTGAAATAGGCAGTTTCACAAAACAGTACTTTCATCAGCAACACAACTGTGGCTGCAGCCTTGGTCCCACAGCACTGAAGTCTCTTGCTATCACCTCATCACTGAAACACCAACTGATTCTGCCATGAAATTCTGCTTCCATTTGTCGGGAGTGAAAGAACACCGCACACCTTCACCACACAACTTTATTCTCATGATAGCTGCACAGCACCAGTCCCCTCCACCACCTATCTCGATGCTCATATGGAGGCCACACGGGAGATCTTTTGAGAGCGCAGATCCCCAAACACAACACAAACCAGAAAGCAGAACAGAAGGGCACTCCTGCAACTTCTGTCCAATTTAATTGTTGTCGAAATAAACAGGCAGAAAGCAAGACAAGAACACTAGGAAAAAAATAGGCCAAATGACACAGTCCTAACACGGTCTGCTCAAAATCCAACCGTGTACTTTTGTCAAATGTAGTCCCAAAAGTACACAGTTAGTACACACATTGACGCAGTTTCAACCGTGTACCCTCACACAACTGTGTATACTACACGGTTTCCTAGGATGCACGGTAAAAACCGTGTCAATGTGTGTACTAAATGTGTACTTTTGGGACCACATTTGCCAAAAGTACACGGTTAGATTTTGAGCAAACCGTGTCAGGACTGTGTCATTTGGCCAGTTTTTTACTAGTGGAAGTGGAACAGATACGACAGTAGGCTAACTATGATGCTCTCAGTGTCCACGTGAACCCTCCCCAGAAATCCCTCGATTGGCCTTAGTCTAAGCTCATCTTGCTGCACTTTGTGGCCAAGGCGGCCATAGCCCCCGTATCCCCAGGTGCAGGCAATGCCGTCACTGTCCACTGCCAGTGTGTGGTTGTGTCCACAGACCACAGCCTTTATCTTGCGATCTGACAGGAACCCTTGGAGCGAAATGGGCATGGCTTGGGGGGCATACATCAGCTTTACCGAAGCTGCGGCAATGACGCTGTGCATTTTCAGCAATGCAATTACAACTGTTGGCCAAGAAACATCAGGAAGGGAAACAAATGGGGTTCACAGGAAAAGGAATGTGCTGACCTGCTGTGGATGCCACAAGTGACAGACTGCGATAAGAGTGTTAGATGTGCCTAAATATTCAAGTTTCAGCTTGCAGACTATGGAGCTGCACACACCCATGGCCAAACAGATGTGCTCCTTCGATCCCATAATCACACACGAGTTGTGATCGGGTAGCGTGATTTTCAAAGTGCTCAAGGTGAGAAAATCTTCCCACTATGGAAGATGACTTTAGAATCTCCGATTGCAGCAAGAAAGCACAAGGCAGCAAACATCAGTCCAGCAATAAAGCATGCACACAGGGGAGTGGGGACAGGAGCAAGATTTTGCAAAGGGATAAATGAGCATGCCGCACCAGAAATTCACAAGGACGTGAATCGAAGAGGGCAAGTCAAATTTTCACCTTCGTATTTTTCCTTGCTTTCCGAAACGCCTGTGCCACATTGGCCCTGTATATGCACAAAATCATCGGCACTGTGCTTTTTTCAAGAAGGCAGATTACATTGTGGATGAGTGCTTGCAAGAACACAGAAAATGTTGTGCTATTACTGTTGCAATATGTGCAGGAGATATGCACTTTGGTACATGTATATCTTTTGTTATGCCCTCTCAAACAGGAGCTTGGCAGTTGAGGACTAATATTCATATTCCCTATCTATATTTTGCAGAGCCTTACAAAGGAGGCGCATAGATCTCAGTTGGCAAAGTCCAGAAAGTGCCATGGGCAGGGCCCAGAATATGTTCACGCACCTGAAGATTTGAGCCAAATGCCACAGACGTACCATCATCCATCACCACGACAGTGTGATGTCGACCTCCTGCCGCTGATGGCACAGACAAGAAAACACAGCCTCAATAAACTCTCAAGATTTCCTTCACCTTCTCAAAGCACAGTGGCACCCATGCAAGACGTAGCCGATGGCCGGCAGCTGTGCATCCAAACCGTTGGCCGATTCCCCTTTTGCTTGCGATTCCACAGCATCCAAGTCTTGTTGCTACCGATCAATCAACTGAATTTCCTGAACTGATGTGCAAATAACCAGGCCACCGCACCTGTGAGAAAGAGCAGCTCATGCGCAGCTCATCATGCCTTATTACTGTGCATGTTGCTGTGTGCAGCGTGCATTCTTCTTCCACTTGGAGACTGCAAGAACGTCATTCACAGACAGAAAAGAGTCTCACAGATGTTTGTGCTGCGGAAGGGGTCGCCCATTGTTGGACATGTGGTCCTGCTGTTGCAAGGAATCAGCTGCGGCCCTTATAGGCGAAAAATAAGGCTTCAGCTCTACAATCAGGAGCAAGGCAGCTCGATGCATCTAAACAGCATGTTGTGGACAGACGGTTTCCATTTAATTGGATTCTGCTAGGTGGTAGGTTGGATTCTGATTGTCAAACATTCCATAAATGAAAGTGTGCAGACCAAACGATTCATAAAACGCATTGGGTATCCACAGCCTGAAGCGCACAGGAATGTGTGCAAGTTGAGGAACAAGAGCTCAGGAACATGTCAGCCAGTCCCGCAGGTATATCTGCTGAAATGGCAATTGTCCCAACAAATGCTGGACAACAACTTCATGATGAACAACGTTGCGCCTTGCAAATTGCAGGAAAGGCGCAAAGCAATGGTTGACCCCATTGTCTCCAAAGATCGGGGGAGATGGGCGAATCTTGACAGCTCGTCTCGGCTGTGTGTCCTGGTTGGTCGGGAGACGACTTCAAGGGTCGGGAGCGCGGGACCAGAGGCTCGAAGAATGCGGGCCGCGGGCGCAGGCAGCGCCAGGGGCAGCGACGGGTGCGCTTCAATTCTGGCAACACCGAAGATGGCGCAGGCGGTGTGCACTTTGGAGGGGGCGAAGATCAGTTCACAGGAGCGGTGGATCACGAGTGGATCAAGCACCGGACAAGCGCCAATGTACTGGCAGGACGGTTTGATGATCTGTTCCGCGGAGCAGTAGATAACGGGTGAATCACGTGCCAATGAAGCGCTGGTGTACTGGCAGGACGACTTGAGGATCAGTTCAGCGAAGCAGTAGATCACGGGTGGATCACGCGGCGGTGAAGCGCTAGTGTACTGGTGGGCAAGGTAGAGGCAGGGCGCGCGAAGGTTGGGCCATGTGCGATTGTCGTGGGACGTGGATATTTTTCGCCGATTCTGTTTCGTGGCCGTGGCGGCTATTGGAACCTTTGACTGGGCTGGCCGCAGTTGGGGATTGCAGCATAGAGAACCTGCCACCCAGGAACTGTTACTCCATTTTCCGGCTGGTGCGCCTCGCACAAGTCGTTCCACCTGCGAGGACAACTCTCCCAAGGCAAACCTGAAATGAACTGTATCCCACAACCGTTCATACTGTCACAGAGTTCTGAACGGTGAATGGCCAATGAGCTGCATTGATTTCGTTTTGTATCATCAACACCGCCGCCACCTTCTGTGAGGCATTCTGTTTGCGTTATCCATGGCCCCGCGCATTGGCTGCCTCCTGACTTTTGCTTCTGATCTGTCACAGTTCCAATCGTCACGTTAGTGCCACAACTGAAAACGCAGACAAAGCCCAACATTATGCTCTCGCGCACCCCCGAATGGGCAATATATTAGTCCCTCTGTCTCTTCTGTGAATATCCCTTCTTCTTCCACTGACAAGGCCAAAGCCGGTCGGTGGTTAGTGAATTAGAGTTTAGGGTGTCTGAAACAAAAAGGGATCTTCACGGAAAAGAATAGACGGAACGACTAAATTCACCCCCGCGAATGCAGGAACACACCCTCCTGACTCACCCAGGCGCCAGTTTCTGTCCCACCAAGTCCACCCAAGCCGAAGGCGGTCCCCTCCTGCCCCGCTCCAGGGCCCCTGACCTCCCCCTTTCTGCTGATGGTACCCCCTGCAGCCGCCCGGCCCCTGCCCTCGCACCCGGCCAGGCCCGCCCATCGCCATCATAGGCATCGAGAGGCTTGATCTCTGGATTCATTGGCGCCCCCACCCCTCCGCCACGCCCGGTCGCCATGGTGAAGGACGACGAAGAGATGACGGACGAGTTCGAGGAGCGGGTGCTCAACGAGGAGTACAAGACGTGGAAGAAAAACTCCGCGTTCCTGTACGGTGAGTGTGGGCTGTGGTCATTCAAAATTGCCCGCAAAGGGACAAACCGGGGTCCTTGCATCTTGGGCATTGGCGGGCAGGTATGCCACTAGGGGCGGTTTTGTGCCCCGCGTCCATTCATTTTGTGTGTTCGCCACCCGTGCGGTCAGGCATTGGTGCGTGATTGGTGTCCCGAGCTGGGTGTGGGCCACCCAGCGGCCAATTTGAGAACCCCTCGCTTTGTTGAACTGCGCCTCGACTGCGCGTGTGCCGGTGGCTGCCGGTGCCTGCCGGTGCCTCTCCCCTCGGCCGCCGGACGATCGATGCCGATGTGTTGTCTCCGCCCGTTGTTGTGTTGGCCGACCGCTGCAAGAGAGCTAGAGGTTTCAAACCGACTGCGCGGTCATTTGGGCAACCCGGACAGCGCAGACTGTGCGCGCAAGGGGGATCTTAGGTTGTCAAAGTGACTGATCCGTCAAAGAGAAGGCGCATTTGTTGCGGGTATCGGGTCGTGGGCGATCCAGCTCAGTGTCCAGGGGCCTGGACTGGTAGTAGTGTGGGGAATGTATCCGCTTCAGCAAGGCGTAAAATACACATTGGCCACGACACATGTCACTGCTGATTTCGCAAACATCTCACAGCATCCGTTTGGCAGTCAACAAGGACCAACATGCTGGGCAAAAGATCACCTGTCTTGGTCGGGTGTAGGGGGACCGTAAATGTAAGCAGCTTGTCCAGGGACCACACTGCAGACTGAAACAAGGAGAAAATTGCCATACGCTGGGTGCCCCCTTTTGCACCAGAATTGTGGTGAGACTGTTCCATAATGTGACAGATGATGAAGCTGTCTCACAATGCTGCTGGCTGTGTTCAGTGTTCGTTGTGCTGATTGCAGACTTGGTGATCTCCCATGCACTGGAATGGCCATCGTTGACAGTGGAATGGTTTCCGGTAAGCCTAGGCCCTATATGGCGGCCCCTCTGCTCTTCTACTGTCTTACCCCTTTGGTCCCTGGTCCCAACATGTGCTGGTCGACTTCGTGCAACAGATTGCCAAAGAATGCATATCAGTCAACGATCCCTGTGTACAAAGCCAACCTCATGGCCCAATCGCCAATGGCATCACCAGTACATCTGTTGGAGAAGGGTGCTGAATCTTAACTGTATTATAACAACTCTGAAATCGAAGTGCTGTCTTTGCACATTCAAGGCGCTGGCCATCAATGCCAGTGGGATTTTGTCTATTTGCTTGTTCTCGCCACTCTCATGGTCCCCTTGGTACTAGTGAACCTGGCTTGCGCATGCTGACTAGGTCGATTCTTTCTCTAAAGCAGGCATACATTCATTCAACACCATTATCACAGCAATCCACCTGTTTCCCATGCCATAATTCACCCTACAGTGGGGCATATTGATGTCCGCACCTTCTCCTCTTGCATGGAAAAGAATGCCACACGTTGGGTTTTCTCATTTGGTCCACAGTTAGAAAAGCCTTGTTCATCGATAGGGCTTGATGCTGCTGAATACATGGGTTTGACAGATACCATGATGGTATCCCTTGCCAGGACCTCTTGTGCCAGGACAACAACGTCTCAAAGCAGCGTCTGCTCCTTGGCACGCACACCTCTGGAGATGAGCAGAATTATGTACTGGTGGTAGAAGTGTCCCTACCCTTGGAGGACACAGAACTCGGGGCACGACCAGATGAAGACGACAAGAAGGTGCATATGTTGTTGCTTATCAGATTTCCTGGAGTACCAATGCTAATAGTGGGTTGTCATTGTCTTGTAAGACTAACTCCATGTAGGTTGCCAGCCTTGCAACCTGTTCTCTCATTGGTGCCAGCTTTGTCCTAGGCAAAGTTCATATATGTGTGCTTTGCAGTTCATGCTGAAGATTGGAAAACTTTCCAGGCAATGGGAAAACTCTAGCCAGAATACACTTTGGCCTCATAACCAGGCTTGCTTGCCGGCCACACATTTTGTCTGGGTCATCCATGGCCATCGATATGCAGGAGTGTTGTCAAAGCGTTCCTCCAAATTTTGAATTCCATTGCGTTGACAACAAACCCTTTGTCCACAGGGGGTTGGTGGATTCGGGATGGCCCCAGGCAAGGTGCAGCCAGTCCAACAACTAAATCACGATGGTGAAGTCAACAGGGCACGCTACATGCCACAGAACTCCTTCATGATCGCCACGAAAACAGTCCATTCGGATGTCTATGTCTTTGACTACTCCAGACATCCATCCAAGCCGCCTCCTGGAGGGGAGTGCAGGCCTGACCTGCGTTTGACGGGGCATGAGAGTGAGGGCTATGGGTTGGCATGGAGTCCCTTCAGGCAGGGGACCCTCATAAGCGGGTCAGATGACAGGAAGATATGCCTGTGGGACATAAATGCTGTAACTCAAGGAAATCGGGTGAGGGCTCCAGGACCAAAAACAGTCCTTAACTCTGTGAACTGAGAACGACTGTCAAGGTTAATTGGCATTAATGTTGCCTGCTTGGCAATGTTGGTCGGCAACAGCTGTTTCTGCAGATTCAGAATTGATTGCTCTCATCGAAAAGATGTTTGTGGAGTTGCCTGGGTAGAAGACGACAGCAGGGCCATGTTGTATTTTCCAATATATATTTATGTTCATGTGTCTAGTAATAGTATACAGTACAGCATTAAGCACACTGTTCACATGTCCATGTCTTAACATAAAGTGCATTTACTGCTGTACAGTGGCATTTCGATGCGCCAGATTAACTTGTAAATAACAAGGGCATATTGCACTGACGGCTATGTGGTGGAAACAATTTCCTCACCTTGTCCACGAGGTCCACTGCTGCGCCAGAATCCAGCAATGCTTGCACGATGGGTGCGTGACCGTTCCAGGAGGCGCATATCAGCGCCGTGGCCCCATTCTGCACACACACGCCACCAACAGCTCGTCTCTGGGTAACTAGAGGCGGTATTGCACCTGATGCATTGATGTACCCATCGCGATGATTGTCTTGATATAACTATCCCATGCTTGCATCATTGATTTGTGCTATTTTCAGGATATGCATATAAGGTTATATAAGGTTATTGGCTTATTTCATTTACTTATTTATTATTTCCTGTTTTCGAGTTCTTGCTCACTATTGCTGATCATTGTCCATATTTTCCACTTTAGTTCACTCTTCCTGTTTGTTGTTCATCAGTTTGCCCATTGGTATGCAATAACACCAGCATTATCCAGCTGCCCTGAGGGCAGTGCAACTGCTTTCCGAAAAGGGAGTCGCCTGTGGTATGGCAACGAATAGCGGAGGTCAAATGACAGCTGTAAATTTTCGAGGATGCAGCTGAATCTTGCAGGCATGGTCCCTCTGCATTGTAGTCTGGCATACAATGCTTTCTAGATTGCCTGGACAGCATCTTTGCTAATAAAATTGCATAAATTTACCAGCTTCTGAATCAATTTGAGGACCATTGGACCTAGCTTGTGTCCATGATTCTTTTTGGATTTCCTGTGGAGAATTCAACTGCACAGGCTGTTTCCATCTATGCCAGGAGTGTCCAGGGTTTGAGTTGTCATCGACCAGTATGATGTCTGTAACTAGTCTTTGTCTCAGATGAGCTGTGAGAGACGATGTGTGTACCACTTCTGTGACAGAGACTCCCAGCCAAGACAATCTACAGCAGACATGAGAATGTAGTTGAGGTGTGTGTTCTTAGTTTTTGCATTGACAGCTATCACCACCAGGTGACTTGCTGAGAGCTTTATGTCCAGCAGTGTGGCATTGAGATAGATTGTGTGGCATTGAGATAGATTGTGTGGCATTCGCGCTGAAGCCATGAAATGGCTGCTTCCTGAATGTACCCCTGTCACTGGCATGTGTAGCGAATTCTTGTCATTGTTTCTGGCAGATGTGCACTTCTGAGTGAAGGGAACCTTCCCGGGGTTGCGATTCTTGTCCAGGACATCCAGCCATCTGCAAACATATTTGAACAAAAATTGAATCCATCCAGTTGCATTAGACAAGCAGCCATGATTAAGAACCAACGAAACATATCTGGATAACATGTCAAGCATTCAAGATTCTGGTAACTGGAGACAGACCATCACTATTGTGATTGCTCATGGTGCTGCAAATACAACATCTTTGTGTGCACATCAGAACAACTTCTGATTACATGTTGGCACCCCCAAGGAAAGAAAATTGACCATGCACAAGAGTATAAGATTAGAAGAACATAAGAGTATAGGCAGATTGTTAGAATATAAGATGGCTGTGAATGCCCAGTGCCCTGCACCCTGCAAGAAATCGTCAAACTGTGCAAAGCATAGTCGCATTGCAAGAGTCCCTGATGTTCAGTATTTGCAAGCAGGATGTTGCCTGGCACATGCGCAACGAGAACATGTTTGGCTCTGTGGGCGATGACAAGATGGTGTTTGTGTGGGACACACGGGTGGCCCCGGATGAAGGTTGGTGAGAATGCAAAGCACTTGTGTTAGGACACATTATTGTCCCAGACCAAATCTTGAAATCTTTGGATTGCATAAGTCGTTAAGCCCATGGGAGACTGACTCCGTTGACCTAAATGAACAGTCGACTGAACGCTTTAAGTTGCTCCTTGCAACATGATTTTCATGCCTAATAGCGACATCTCCTGACCATGAACTGTGGTGCCATTGGTTTTGCTGCAAACTTTCAATGTCTTGATTGTGTAAAACTATTGTGTAACCTGTCAGTTGCCCAGTAAAGAGTCATTGCAGCCACTTGAATTTGTTGAAGTAATGTACACTGCTGACACAGTTTAAATCCTTAAGCTTTTGCCCCACCTTGCTGGTTTTTGAGGAATGGGTGAGCGAAGGCAAGTGCCGGGAAGTACGCCCTTAATTCTTTTTTGCCCATGAGATGCTGCAAACCATGTGTTTCGACGCATTTGGGCGCCTCTACGCAAAGTGGCTATCCTAACAGCCTCAATAGTGTGTGTCTGCGCAACCAATGAGCAAAGCTCATAGAATCGGAGGGGCCCTGATCGTCGCTGTTTGCCCAAGCAGGTCCTCGTTTCACCAGTCGGGCTCACGATGCTGAGGTCAATTGCATCGCCTTCAACCCTCTGAACGAGTGGCTGGTTGCCACAGGCTCAACGGATCGAATGGTGTGGTCAGCAGGTCACCATTATATGCACAGCTTGTGGACTTCTGTTAAGAGAGGCTTTGCTTGCAACTGCAGATATAGCTATTGTGCAAGACAGTTGTGCTGGTGACATTTGCTGTCACCCAAAAGCAGTGTTTAAATTACTGAATTCAGATCATCAGGCTGCATCAGGTTTTCTGGTGGTCTGCAAACACCTCACATGCTTGGCACTGCAACAACATGTCAACGGACATGAAATCTATAGAAAGATTGAGAATGCAGATCTTGCAGATACCAGTCAGAGATTAGGACCTCAATCACTGATCTTGTCACTGAATTGTTTTGGCATCAGTTTTTTCTGCTTTATGCATTATGGCCCTGGTTGCCTTTGTTGCTATTCACACTTGCTTTTGCTGGCATTTAGGTAATCCTCCATGACCTCCGGAAGATGGGGCCGAAGATGCATTCGCTTATTGGCCATTCGCATGATGTGTTTGCGGTAGGTTAACTCGTTGCTTTGCAACAGACTCCTTGGGAGTGTTATTGGTCTATAGTGTAAGGTGCCACGGTACTACTGAGGCAAACACTGTTGTGAGCTGCACGTGAAACAAGAGAACCTCAAGTGCCCATCAGTTGATCCTTTTAAATGGTACATTGACAACAAGATTGCAGTGTCTGTACTGCGGATGCTGTGACCTTGTTGTGAACTCACTTCTCAGGAATCTGGACTGACTGATTGTAACCTGCCACAGATGTGAGAACAGCAGGAGCGACTGCTTAGCTGTTATAAGACGGATGTTGTGACACAATACAAAGTTGGGCAGGGATGGATACTTTCCTCCTGGAGCCATGCATTGTTTGGTGCCCTGTTTCCCTGCGGATGTGCCCTGCACAATTCAAACCAGCAGCTCTGGAACCATAGGTGTTGGATCGTGTCTTGTGTTGCAGCTTGTCGCACCACCATCGGCTCCTTGATTGTAGCAACAGTCCATTTTGATCATTCATGTACTCAACTGCATCAAAGAATGACTTGTTTGACACACCATAAACACACTGTTGGCAAATTCGTCCATACATTGGCGATTTCAGTCCAGAGCCCAAGACACCATTTCGGACATATGTGCTCCTGTTGCAGCTCTTCATTGTCACAAGCAGCAGCAGGTTCATCCAGTTCACTGGTCGATTTCCTGCCACTTACCCATTGTGAGGGTCGAAAGATCCAGGTTCCAGAACTTTCCCATGGGATACTGGGCTGAGTGACTGGAGTACAGACAACCTGCTATGCTGCATCTCTGGGGAGCCCTTATTAAGTTAGGTTGTCAAAACATCCAAGGCCATCTGTTTTGTTTGTTAGACAATCTTAACAGCAAGAGCTATACATTCGTAACACTCGATTTAACAAAACATAGCCAATTCAATACCAATAGCCAATAGCCAACATAGTAGCCAGTTGATAGGGTCCACGTCTTCCAGTGTGGTAACACAGCCAGGTAAAGTCAAGCATCGCATAGACAGGCTCGTGAGGCGATGTCGACTGTTGTTGAAGTGCACAAATCGTGTCCCTGAGTTGCGTTTTGTGCTGCACAGGTGAATTGGAATCCTAAGGAAGCGGGGGTCTTGGCGTCCTGTGGAGCAGATCGACGACTGCTGGTGTGGGATTTGGGAAAGAGTGGAAACCCACAGGTGCGAGCGGCCAGCGGACCTTCCTGGGCTGCGGCCAGGGAGCAGAAAATTGACAGCTAAGGTCGATTCATCAACAACACCTCAAGTTGGGAATGAAAGTTTGCACGATTATTGTGCCGGATGTTGTGGCAACAAGTTGATCATGGAACGGACGTGAAGATCGTTCAACAACATTTCTGTGGTCAGTATTCGCATTTGCAGTGGATGAAGACACACAAGTTGGTGGACCTGCCGTTTGCAACAATGTGCATCTTGCACGTGCGGACCACTACCAACAAAGAAACTCATGCTGATATTGACTTTATGCTGCGCATCATTGCGGCAGACTGCATTAGCCATTTGGACAATGCAAGCAGGAGAATGACATCTGCTGCAACCACAAAGTTGGGCATGTCCTAAAATGCTCATCCCTCGCATAAAGGGCATATGTTTCACACATGTACATCACTTTGTGTCGTGTTGTTTATTCTTGCTGCTTTTGTCACATGACTCTTCTGTGGGTCTGCTATTCCCTAAGTTTGATGCACACCAGCTGTGCTTATCTGATTGGACCCAAAACTGGTGCCTTTCCAGACACCAGAAGAGAAAGAGGAGGGCGTTCCTGAGCTCCTCTTCATTCATGGAGGCCACACTGCGAAGGTGTCAGACTTTGCATGGAATCACAACAACGACTGGGTGATCTCATCTGTGGCGGAGGACAACATCCTGCAGGTAGACCGATGGCACACAAGTGTTGGTGGCGATTTTGAGATTCCATTGAACTTAACTTGCTTTGTGGGTCGGCCTCTGAGGGCTCTGATGGCTGGTTTCAAGTTAGCACTTATTTATACCCTTCTCTAACATTTTTGTACCTTCTCTACAACTTTCCTTTGTCTGATATATTGTGGAAGACGGTCTGTGAAAATCTATGTAAAGACAACAGGGAGCAGTGTAAGAGACGTATAGACCTATAACGACACCATAATGGTGCATAGCAGCCGCTTCTGTGTCCAGTTGTGAATTGATAAGAAGGGGTTGATCAATGGTTGAGCTTTTCTTTTCTCAAGGCACATCTGAATCCCAATTTGTTTGTCAACACGCTTGTTTTCTGTCTCCTTGCAATCAGATCTGGCAGATGGCTGAGGAGATTCGAACGTAGGTGGACATCACTGGCATGCTGGGAAGGGTACACTGTCCACATCGCAGATCCCTTTCGGTCTGACACTGAGCAGGAACAGTCACAGCGCCCTTGTCCCATCATACAGGTGCAGGAAATGGATCGGATCACCTCTCGCATTTGTTCTTTGCGCTTCTGCTCATGGGAACGATTCTGAACAAGATTTCGTTTCATGCAACAACGTAGGGCGCTGGTTGTGTTCCGGAGGTGGGTGAAGATTAGCATTGCTTTTTTGTCATGATTGTTGTTCGCAGTGTTGAGCATGACAATTATGGGTGCACTGCCTTTGGGACCAGGCAGTCCTAGCAACGTGGCTGGCGTGCACTTCTGTCCTGTCTCTACTGCAGACTGGACTTTTGTTCCATCGTGCAGGTTTAGAGATCCTGTAAACCAGCCTTTCTCGTTGAGGTTGCTTGAATCGATCGATTGGACATCCTCAATCTGACTGAAAGCCACCTAAGTAACAAAGGCGAGGTTCGCAGGACGCTTGGCACGCAAAATGACCAACTTGTGTCTGTGATCTCTTTGGTCCCTTGTACTCTCCCATGCCCCATTGCAGCGAGTCTGGGGCCATCCACCATAGTGTTGCATACTGGTGCAGAGGAGACTTCAGCGCAGCTCCAACCCCACTGTGCTTGCTGTGCATATGTGAACATCTGAGAGTCTCTGGAGTCATTGATTCCCAGGTGCCTTCTAGACATTCGAGCCCTATTGACTCGCAAAGCTAATGTGGACTGCAAATTCAGATATCCAGATGAGTTTCTTTTCCCTAATGGGCAAGATATTGCTGGCCAAAGGGGTCGGAGATCCCAGCGAGCCTTGTTGGTTGCACAGCCATTGCAGAGTGCAAATCGAGAAAACCAGCTGATATCCTCTCCCCTCCTGACCACAAGAATGACAGCCGAAGTTATCGGGACGATGCGCAAATCATGCTTCCCCAGGTTGGCAACTCGTGCAACAGAGCTGGGCTCAGCAACACAGCACTGGTCAGTGAGCACTGCTACGGCATGAGTGCGTGCTGCGGCCTTTGGATATTGCCTTGAACAGTGATCTCTGGTCTTTCTTGGGTCCTTCACATGTGCCCCCTCTACACAACGCAAGGATGCAGATCTTGTGAGCGCCTTCCATCTGCGTCTTTCCATGGCAGCCATTTCTTGCCCCCTGCCATACTGTTGGCCAATACCATCCCCCCAGATGACTGGCATCTTGGGTTCCTTCCTGAGCCACAATCATTGAGGAGCATGGGATGTTGCAGTCAAACAGACTGACCGGGTGGAGGACTCACAACAGCATCCAGCAACGCATCCATGCATGTGTTCTTGATAGTAAGGCGATTACCAGTCACTGACAGCAACTCGTGCTCATTGCCAGCCTGCCTGATCAGTCCGCAGGCAATGGAGTTCGCTCTGGGTTCAAAAATTGTGCATGGGGCAGGATTAATGCGCACCGAGAACAGTCGATGAATCAACCCAACATTCTATTTCGTGACCTTGAGAAATATCCAGGGTGCGTTAAGTTTTCACAGGCACATATATCTTCTCTCCAAGGGTACGCCCCTCAACCCAGCGAATTGCAGTCCTTATCACGCACAACACTCAAGTTATTGCTCATCGCAGGGATACCCACCCACCAAAAATTTCCAGCATCCCTTCAAGTGCAGACCTGACTGTCTTTTGGGCCTGACTGCCATATGTCAAAGATACACCTGCGCTCAGCCCGAAACACCACCTGCGCAGTTGAAGATATGAGCGAAGAGGGAAAAAGAATGGTTCCCGAACGTCAAAAGCATCCATCACCCCTTCCCTGCCTAGTGCTTCACAAGAGTGTGTCCGATGCCCCATCCACACTCGGGAAATGACGAAACAGGTAGCAACCCGTGTGGGCCACGTTGCTCCCTGTTTGAAACTGAAAACTCCTAATCGGCTACTGGTGGCGCTCGCCGATCGTGGTGGCAATGTTGTTCAGCTCGCATGGTTTCACAACCAACAATATGTTCGGAATCACACCCCATACAAGTTTCGGGCTCAAACAAGAGTGACCCAAGAGCCACAAGGCGCGCCTACCGCCACCCCATCCGAAACAACGTCCCCAATCCTCAATCGCCAAGATACCCAGGGCAGTGGGCCCCTGGGGCGCGCGGCAATCAGGGGCACCAGCTGCGGGCAGTCTCAGCGAACTACCGGCAATGCGCCCCGGCTCCCACGACGCGGCGGGCCTCAAGCACCTCGCGGCGGCCGTCACGTCCCGCTAGCGGGCCACAGCCTGGGGTGCAGCCCCAGCCAGAGGCACCCTGCCAGCACGGCGGCGATCACGCCGTGCGCGGCCACCAGCCTCAGCGTCAGCGGCTCCCACTGCACCGCGCACGTCCTGCTGAACTTGGCCCGGGCCCCGTACTCCAGCGCCCACAGCGCATAGGACGGCAGGAACCATCCCACCAGCACGTACATGACCTTCACGATGTGGCTGCAGCACTCCTGCACGGACGGCGTGCCCTCCCCCCCCGCGCCTGCGAGGGCGCCCTCCACCGCCCGCCACGTCGTCAGCACGTAGAAAGACCCCTCCGGGGTGCTGTCCGCCACAACACACGAGCTGGACGGCACCCTCGCGCCGAGCAGCACCAGGACGTACAGCGCCTGGACCGCCAGGTGGCGCTTGGTCAGGAGCTGCATCCCCAGCGCGAAGGCGACCAGGCTCCACGTCGACGTGTTCATCAGCAGGAAGCGGGGGAGGGCCAGCGGGCTTGCCATGGGCTCGCGGAACCAGACGGGCAGAAGAAGGGGTATGGCGATGCACACGAAGCAGCGCTCGACCAGCACGAGCCGGTTGCGCACGTGGCCCCGGCCCGGCGCGTTCACCCGCCACGCCAGGGCGAGGTAGTCCACGGACAGCAGCGCGGCCATCACGACCACGGCCGTGAGCGCGCTCCACGACACGCCATCGCGCCGGATGCGCGTGGCGGCGTGCAGCGGCAGGCCGAACACGCGCAGGGTGCGCCAGAGCGCGTCGCGGCCGCGGAAGGCCGACCACGCGTAGTACTCCGCGAACCGGACCTCGTCCGCCCTGTCCGAGAACCACAGCCCGCTGAAGGGCATCATTCCCACGGGCGCCAGGCGGCGGGCCCCCCAGTCGACCCATCTCTGCGCCGGCCAGCCCGGGCCGGGAGCCCGCGCCATGGACCCCGCGATGCCGCCTGGCCGCGGATGCGGCTATTTTGGGGGCTGGGCCCGCAAAACGCCGGGGGGGCCAGAGGCCCCTTGGCCAGTGTGTATGCGTGGGGGGGCGACGACTTTGTGGGCCCCAGTTGGCGCCGCGTACAGTGGGTGTGCAGGCTGGTGGGGGTGTCCTCGCCCGCGTCGAGCCGCGTACGATGTACGGGAGCAGTCAGCGGCCGGTGTCGGCCGGAAGGTGGGGGGGCCGTGGTGGGGTCCTGGGACACGTGAACCGCCATCCGAAAGTACTGGGGGTGTGGGGATGCTGAGGGATGCCCCAGAGTTGACGTAAAGTTTGGGCAGGGAGCCGTCACGTTGAGGTGAAGTCAACCCCTTCTGCGGTTCGCGTGTTTTGGACGTGGCACAGCTGGGCGCCCTGGCGATGGCCTTGCGCTTGCCGGTTGGCCGATCGAGCTGCTCAAAATTGGCGATTGCATGTAATCGGTGCGCGAGGGGCGTCCCCCCTGAGTGTCCGGCCAATTCGTCTAAAAACAACTTGTCTAACGGACAAGTGGTCCAAGGACATTACGTCTAGGGACAACTTGTCTAACGGGTGATCCTCCCTAAACGCGGCCATGGGTTGGTTGTGTGCCAATGACACAAACTTCTCTGCTACGAATACCACTCGTTTTCAAAGCCGTTGCATGCGTTCAGCTGCCCTGTGGTGAAGTCAATGGCAACGTTGACTCCGTCTTTGCGTTAGACGGGTTGTCTTCAGACGAGTCGAGTCAACTCTTCTAAGCAGCGCCCATCAACTACAACTGACCTTCAATTACAATTCATTCCGTTTGTGGCCGGCAGCATTCTGAACTGGTTCCTGGGCGCGTTCTTGACGTCCGCACAGGGGGCGGGACAGCACAGGAAGGTGAGCGCCGGTCCAGTAACGTGGCTGGCGGGTGTGGCGCGGTTTGGCGCAGCGTGGGGCGTCGATTGGCATCTATGGATCGACGATAGAGGCAACCGAATGGCAGGCCGATTGGCAGCGAGGGAGCAAGCAGATCCTTCGAGGCAAGAAGGCGGATCGACGGGAGAGGCGGGCCAACACGACCCCAGTCCACAGTGGGAATTGATTCGCAGACAAAGGGCGTTGAAGCTCCACACGGCTCTTGGGCAACCGCCTTGAGCTGGAATACAAATATGAGTGAGTTGTTTTTTTGGTATAGGTGAATGCGTTGAACGAGTGAGGGCCCTCGATAGCAGGTGCGATGCGAATATGAGCAAGTCAACGTGGGTCAACGGAATATTAGACGAGTTGTCTATTAGAAGTATTGTCCTTAGACCACTTGTAAGTTAAACGAATTGTCTTTAGACGAAATGGCCGGCACCCGTGCCCGCGCACCGCCAGCTCGCGGCCAGGGCAACCCGAACTTTGAATCGTCTGCGCCTCGCCGTCGTGCTTCTGGGAGGCGATCAGTCAGCCACCGCGCACTAATTGTTGGCAACGACCAACGCGGCCACCGGCTTGCGGCATCAGTGCAGTTTCCGAACTACCGGAAGGAACCGCGGCAGTACAAGTACAAGTACTGCCGCGGTTGCTTCCGGTAGTTCCGGAACTCCAGAGTTGGGGAACTCTCCGCCACTGCCCCCGATGACTCCAGGACCCAAGGCCGCCCACGCGGCGAGCTGGATGCAAGGAACCAAGGGCGATGTGCCGCAGACTGTGCACATAATTCTCTACGTAATGTGCGCCAATATGGTAGTTTTGCACTGAGTCCCTACCAACATATGTGCGCCAAAAGCTTTTGGCCTTTTGGCCAAAAGCCTTAAGGCTGCAAAATGCAGCCAAATCGGCATGACATGAATTGCCCCAAACCTTTGAGCAAGCCTCTATGGAGGGTGCAAACCGAGGCTGGCATGTTGCTATCCTGAGATACTTTTCATCTGTGCACCTTTTCCCGCAAGGATGTTGTGCCAGCGCATCTCCAAACGTCCGAAAGCCGTGCAAGTTTGCTGCACTCTGAAGTGGCTGTGGCGATCATTGCGTTGGCGGGAGATGCTGTTCCTTCCTCCCATGTAGCCTTCAGGGCGCCATCCCTCAGGCGTCGAATTACAGCAACACAACGTCATTCTTGCCCCTGAGTCACTTGTACCTAGCACGTGGCGGTCGCACATTTCTCGCTGGCTCGACTCCAACATTGAGGCTTCAATGCTGGAGTGCTGCCAGGATCAGCACAATTACCGGCCTTGGAACGGGTAAGGCTGATTTCAGGATGGTGCTGTTAGCTCTGAGTCAGGCTTGCTATTTACGCGGTAAGCACAGATCGCATTTACGCTTTTTACGTGTAAAAACAATTTTTGCGTACTTATGCGTAAAACCGTGTGGAAATACGTAAATACAACGTAAACATAGCCCCTTGTACATAAAAACAGTACATACAGCTTTTGTGTGTCCGGGGATTGGCAGTCACACGCGCTGTAATGCGCAGAAAAACGAACTTTCGTTCCACGCCGTCTTCGCCCTTACCGAGTGCGAAGTCGACGCTGTGTTGCGGGTGCTCGAGGAGGTGGAGGGATGATCATTGTACGCGACTCTATCTGGTACCCGTTTGTCCCGACGATCCACAAAAACACGTAAATGCAGCCGCATAACAGCCCTTGTCTGTATATGCGTTTTACATATAAGAGCGTCAACGTAAACGCAAAGAACAAGCATGCTTGGAACGAACGCCATTGATGGTCACGGTGGTCGTGGCCATCAGGTCCAAATGGTGAAAGTGATGGATCCTAATAATGCAGAGAGTATGATCATATAATTGTGACATATGTTGGCCAGTGTGTGAGTGGGGTGTGTAGAGGATAGTGCGGAGCAGAAAACTTGCAGAGTTGGCCTGGCGTAATTCTCAGGCTAGAATTTTTCAGATTAAGCGAGTATTTGCAAAGACGTTTTAGGTGGGCGTGCTGAGCGCTGGGTATGAATGCATTAATACAATAGCTGTGCATTATGCTATGCCATTAGCATAGCTGCGCAGGGCACAACAGGGCATCGTGCGATGGAGAGCTGTATGGCGGCACTATTGGATTCTTGAAGACAGGCATAATGCGGCGCAGGAGCACACGAAATTTCACAAGGCGCCATTTTGCGTGCTTGCGACAATGGTCTGGACCAGCCGAAAGAAATCGCTCTTATCGCACCGAAAACTACCCCTGGTACAACAAACTGAACAGGTATTAAAATGCAGGCTCAACCCAGCCCTCGCTACTTCCACCATCTCCACTGCCGCCTCTTGTCCCTTAAAACCCTGCACCCTGTAGGAATGTGAGTGCTTTAATTGCTACATGGCTGTAAGTGCACCAGCCTGTGATAATTCTATGTCAGAATTGGCAATAGCCTATGGAATACAGTGCAAGTTGAATTTGCGGCTTGCAGATTGCGAATTCTGCAAGAAATGCATGCCCGCCAAAATCTGATGGCAGCGCCCAAGAGGACATTGTGAGCCAAAAACTGGAGCGCAGCACAACCAGGGCGCTTGTTTCAGCCCCGTCACAGACATCCATTTCATCAACTACCGCAAGCCGTTGTCTTCGGCCACAAAAGGGCCTTGCGAAATCTTTGAGTCATCGAAGCTTTACCATATCAACAACTTTTAAAGTGTCTGCAGCTGGCTTGCTGATTGACAGAGCTGCTAGAATGCTATGTGCGGAGCAGAAGTTATTTTGCAGAAAGGCTTCATCCTGTATTCAATATCAGCATGCTACTTTGAAGCGCGATGGCGGGATTGCAGCTCTCGAGGTTGTCATGGCGGCATCAGCGCGCGTTGGGCGCCGCAGTGAGAAATTGAACCCTGCCCTGCCACATTTGAATGTGGTAGTTTTCCAACTTACTGTCCCGTCATGTGCTAATTGTGAAGCCAAGGGTCAGCCGTTGTGGCCACATATGTGGCACAAGCGGCCGAATCACACTGGCAGCAGTTTGCCAGTTTTACACACATTGATTGATTGTTTTAGCAATTGTCAATTATTAATTAATCTTCAGTGATGGATTGTTGGAAATCGTGTGTGAATCATGTGAACTGAGTTGAAGTGTACAGGTCCCTGTGTTCTTGACAATGCTGTTGGATCTGTTTCTACACTTTCCCTAATTTTAAATTTGTCCTAATTCTATATCAGAATTTCTATTTCTAAGTCCCATTTCTAAAGTTCCATCACAGGCCCAAGGTGGCTATTGCACGATGCAACAGACCGCAATGGCGGCCCCACATTACATTGACCCACTATCGCAGGTTGCAATGCCCTGCCTGTGGCTGTACACTATCCCATCATAGTTGGGAAAATGAGGCGACATCCTTCACATAAAGCCAAAGTTTACCTCAAGAAATATTTGGTGCACATGCTTCCTCAAAATTTGTACTTACTGCCTGGTACAAAGTTGACACCAGCATCTGAATGCATTTCAATACACAGCATTGGTTGGCCCTGTGGAGCACAGCAACATGTCTGGACATGGGCACGCAGACGATGTGTTGCGTGCAGAAAAGTGGAGAACCACGACGGCCATATGGTCAGCAGATGTCACGCGGGGGGAGCAGAGCGACGCGACTCCCGGTCAAGCATTGGTTGGAGCCAAGTGCAATGCACACAGGGCGCTAACAATGGTGCTGTATGCAGCGTTGGGCTCCGCCCACCCCGGGTCCACGCCTTCAATTTTGGCGCCTGCGGAGAACCGACCACCTTCCTAGACCGCATCCCCACATCGACAGGGCGACTTGCAATGCATCGAGGGAATTTCGTGTGTTGGCGGCATTACGCCCGTGACACAGGACGTGCGCAGCACCCAATTAGCCGCTCAGACTTTTCCGTGAAAATGCCTTGTTGTTTCGGACAACCCTAAAACCTAAACCACTGACCCACCGACCGGCGTTGGCCTTGTCGGCGGGGGAAGCAGGAATCTTCATGGAAAAGACAGAGCGACTAATATATTCTCGACGGGCAGGGCACCCGGGCAGATGCCTGCGCGTCCAGTGCACAGGACGCGCGGATGCGCACGAGCACCCACGCGCGTCAACACAGTTGAACTTTTCAGCAGCGCTGCCCACGGCGTGGCACGCGACAGCCAGTGACAGCAGGTCCACGTGAGGCCTCCGCCGGCCTCGTCCTCGCCTCCAACGCGCCCACTGATTGCCCGCTCATCCGCTGATTGATCCGCAGGCCGCCAGTCACACCGGAAGTCCTCGCGCGCTCTCGTAATGGCGTGGCGGCCCCAATGCGTACAGGCACGTGTACTGGCATGCATTGTATTCGATATCGTCGCCGGTGGCTCTCATACGACAAAAAACACCGCCGCGCCCGCACTCGCCTGTCCCGCCCTTCGGCAGCAGGCCCCCCTGGCGGCACGGCCTCGGGGCCATGCCCCGCTGAGCGCCGGCGTGCCCGCCACAGGCGAATGTTGCGCCCGCGGCGCGCGGAAGGCCACGACGCACTTCGTCGATCTGGGTTGGCGCCGCGGCGCCCGCGGGACGCAGGAGGAGATCGGAAGACTGGGGTCGATCGGCGGCGATCCGTCAGGAAATGCGTCGGTGATCGAATCGGGGCGAGCTGCGGCAGTCGGAGGGGAGGGCGGGGTGTCGGGTGGGCCACGGCATACTATTCAATACGACAATTTGTCGTAAAACGACGCCGTTGATCGTATGATCCCCTTTTCCTGCCTGTGGCTCGGCGATCCCGGGGCCGAGCGCCGGTTTGAGGCCGCCTGCGCGCGGCGCCTGTTCCGCCCGTTCGATCTGGTGGCGCGGGGGGTGGCCGCGGCGGCCCTCCTGACCGCCCTCCTGTCGGGATGGCTTGGCCCGGCGGCATCAAACTGGCGCACGACCGCCCTGGCCGCCGCCTCCGCCCTGACGGAAATCCTCTGGATGGCACTCAACGCGGACTCCAACGTGCAAGCGAGGACGGCGCTGACGGCGATCAGACGAGCCACAATCTCCCTCGCCCTCCTGACATCGGACTCACCCCAGTTGGAGGCATCCCCAGAAGCATATGCATTCGCCCTCTGGCTGGCAATCGCATCAGGGCTGGGCTCGCTGATCATCCCCGGCATGATCGCGCCGATGCTGACCAAGCACCAGCTGCCGGCGGCGGTGGCCCAGGCCGGCGTGCTGCTGGCCCTGCGCTTGCCGGAGGCGTCCTGCGCCCAGGCCGCCGGCACGGCCGAGGGCGCGGCCCTGTCCACGTGGGCGTGGAGGTGGCTGGACTCCTTGTTCACGGGAGGGGTAGGTGGTAGACAGGAGCCAAGGGCGGTGGACGCCTGTAGACAGGTGGTGGTTGTGACGTATGCTGTGGTGGGCGTGTGGGTGCCGTGTTACGCGGCTTGGGTGAGGGAGTATAACGCTCGGTCGGAGTTTGTGGGGGCCGGGCCGGCAGCGAGGCGGAAGTTGACCTGGAGGCTCATGTGTGCCCACAATGTGGTGGGCGCCGTGGCGGTGGCGTGCCTGTGGCTGCTCCTGTATCCAGTCTGAGGATGTGGGGGGGAGGGGTGGCGCACTTTGGGCGTGGGTTGTTTTCTGGGGATTGGAGTGGTCGATTCGGTGCGACGCGGAGAGGGGGGGGAACAGTTGCGCTTGGGAATGGGGCTGACTGCGAAAATGGCACGCTCGCCAAACGAGCAGCATTGCGCAGGGCGCACAAACCCACTGGAAACGAGGGTCGGGTTGCCGGCCGTTGTCTGGAAATGAAATCGAGACGGGACCACCGTCTGCACAACATAGCTGCAGTGGCCCTGTGATAGGAACGGGGACGGTTTTCACGCAGCATTAGCAGTGCGGATTGGGTAGCGTTCTGCGGTTGGCCGGTCTTGCGGCCGCCATGAACTGAGTTTCACAGAGCATTGGCAGTTCTGGTTGAGTAGCGTTCTGGGGTTGGCTAATTGTGCCGCTGCCATGAACGAGGACAATGTCTTTCAGATAAATCAGCAGCGCGGGGCGAGTAGAAATCTGCGGCCGGGCAGTCTTGCAGCTGGCCTTCTGAAGTAGGTATCTAGTCGTGAGGCGGACGACAACACGAGCGTTTGCCTGGCCGCCGCCAACGAACATTCCTCGACTGTGAGAAGTTTCGGGAGAGGCGTTGATGGGAGTTGGAATCCCCAATGATGAGCCTGAGATTTGGAACCCAATTTTTCTGAAACTGAGGAGCATCTTGAATGAGACGTGTTTGATACTGGGAACTTGTCACATTGTTCAACTTCCGGTCTCCGTGTGTCTGCTGAATAAAAAGAATTTTGCCAGTCAGTGGTTAGCCTGCAGGCATGTACTTGCGGCGACACCCTTCTAATGAGGACTCTTGAATCCATTCCGGGCCAGAACTTCTGGCAGTGAAGAGCTGGCTTCAAGGCTTCAAACGGTGTCACTGCAATCGACCGACCCAATACGAGGTGGGCCTTGATTGTCAGAGCACTATCAGGAAATGTTGGCTACGATACCAGTTGACCCCAGCGAGACCGTACATGCTGTCACATGATGAAACGCTGTCCTTCCACCATTAAGAGAAGCCACTACTTTAAATTTTGTACGCTGAACATCAATGTGACGTTAAGCTCAGACCCCACTCACCACCCACCCCACCCCTCCTGGTGTCAATTCTTATATCGATGACAGGATGGGTCAACAACAATACCTGACAGTGCCATACAAATTCAAAGTAATTTTCTAAGGGAAAAATATTCAAAAGTGTAGTGATTGCAGTGATTTTGGAAAGGGGATGCCAAGAGCCATGCTGGGCGATAGGAGCAGCCAGCAGCTTGAAGATCGACTCATTCTGTGGATTTCCTCAAAGATTGAAAGTTGGACGGAGATTTTGTAACTAGCCATGAGCAACTTGCCGCTGGTCAGTGGCGTTTATGTGCATCTTCTCACCTTATTTTGATCTTAACGCAATTGCGTAATCCCATAGTGACAATAGCTGCCCCCAACCCACCACCACCGCCGCCAACGTCAATTTGACGGTAAGCATACAAAAAATAAACAACGTCTTCCCTAAAATATTGGGCCTCCGCTCCCCCTACAGATATTCGTTGTCCGCAGTGCAAGCAATTTCCTCCTGTCAAATAACAACCCAGAGTGCTGGAAACAATAATGAAAAGTAAATTTAGGAAGGCCTAAAGCGCAGAGAGGGAAGTGTGTGGCTATGGAAGACGGATGGCTCTGATTCCTGCAAAGCTATTGGCACTCGCGAATGTCCCTAGCAGGTAGTGGTTCAGTTATTCAGCAGCCAGTACATGATTGCACCGAAAGGAAAAGGCAGGTATCCACTAAGGCACAGACCCCGCCATTTGGTATCCTAGTTCTCGCTGTGCCGTCAAATGCGTGTGCTAGATGCGCAATGCACTGTTGAGGTTGATATCGACCTGTTCGTTGTTTGAATATATAGGCGTTTGCATGCATGAGCGAGGAATACACCTCGCAGAGGACAAGCTGTTCGAGATGCAAAAGAAACGCAAGTGCTTGCGCTTGTAATCAATGTATCAAACATAATCAATGCATCCGTGAAATATCCGTCACATATCCATCATAGTATCTGTGAGGGTGAGGAATATCTGGTGGACAATTACAAGGGGAATGGTGTTAAATATGGTGTGATTATACATGGTGAACTCGGTGATAAAAGCATGGTGAACATGGGAAAGGTGATTACGAATTGGGGACATTTCCTGCAAACGCCATTTGATTGATGTGCCTATCTTGTAACGCATCTGGTTACAGCCTTGCTTCCCATGCCTGGGAGCGACCGGATGTGGATGTGTGCGAGAGTGTTCGGTCAACCTGATAATATCCATCAAATTTAATCAATGTATAATTGTATGTATTCAATGCATCAAACTAGTTTGATGCATTGAACGTCTTCATTTCTTTGTTCCCAAGCTCAACATTCACAGCTATCCGGTATGTGCTGCTCGATGAGCAATGTGTGCCTCCCTGTGCAAGGCACAGTGCAAGAGTGTACTCGCTGGATACTACCGAGGGCGCTGTCGTGGCTCAGGATGAAGCCATAGGTGGGTATGGGCATGTGCGACTGCATAAGGTGGGGGGTAGCGATTCAGATTTCATTCCAAGACATTGTAGTTTTCGAATGCAATTTTCCACTCTGTGTTCTGGACAAGAATTTCACACAGATTGCCATGGAGATGACCATTTCGTCACATGTTCCTTTGTTTGCAGCAAAACCATCTGCAGGGACTTCCCCACAGCTGACGAGTATAAGATCACACTAACTGTGGTGGATGCCTGACACACATCATTGTTACCCAACAGGCGCTTCTTGCAATAGGACGTTGTACTTGGACACGGAGGTCGCGCTTAGGACATTCAGCAATGGCGACACAGGAAAAGTACCTGTATGAAAAGCGACCAAAACCAGAACAAAACCGCCAGACATGAATGTTGGTACAAAAGGAATTCTTGCCGTCTTGTCTCGCCCTCTTGCACGCCTCACAGAACAGCCCTTTGCAAGCCACTTCACCCCGACACACCCAACCAACCGATTGCCATCATGCTGGAAACAATACAAACTACTACCTGAACTGCGATGTGGCAGCAATGCATCTGGCTACAGCGCAATTATGTTGTCGGAATCGGCACCCTCGAGTGGCACATCTGTCACTGTCGCGCCAAAACGTGCCGTGGCTGATCCCCGGCTCTCCTGTGCGCCACGCCACAGCGTACAGTGGGCCAAGGTGGAGGCTTCAGTGCAAGGCAGCCGGCCAACCCCTGAGCCCCCAAAACGCAAACTAGGGCTGCCTAAAAACTCGAGGGCGCCCTGGCGCCCTGATTTCAAGCGCCGATCCGCTCCACTCCGTTTTCCCAGTCTCACTACCTAAACCCCCAAGTTCAGCTCCAAATTAGGGTGCAGCAGCAGCCAGCAGCACGCCGCCACGAGCACCCCCGCGACCAAGTGCCCCCCAATCAGCCTCCTCGTCAGCGGGGGGCACTCCGGGCAGCCCGACCCGCACAGCCGGCACCACTTCGCCCGGCTGCTGTACTCGAACGCCCACAGCACGTAGGACGGCGCCAGCACCCCCATCACGAAAATCATCGACACAATGTGACGGCAGCACTCCCCGGGCGGCGGCCTGCCGTCCGTCCCACCCCCCGCCAGCAGGGCATCGAGAGCCCCCCAGATTTTGCCGGTGTACCCGACGCCCTCGGGAGTTTCCAGGGCCACGGCGCACACCCGCGCGGGCACCGTTGATCCCAGCCACGCGACCATGGGCACGTGCACCAGCAGGTGGTACTTGACCAGCAGCGGCACGCCGATGGTGGTCACGATCAGCTCGAAGACCCCCGACATCATGAACATCAGCCTGGCGAACGCGCCAGGCGTCCTCGCCGGCCCAGAAAAATACCCTCCCAGGAAGATGTGGGCGACCACGGAGCCCACCACGCGGCGCGCCAGCATGAACCTGTTGCGCCGGTCGGGGTTGGCGCCCACGGCCCACGCGTGCCACAGGACGTCCAGGGACGCGTTGAAGGCCACCATGAGGGCCGCCGTGGCGGAGGTCAAGTCCAGGCCGCGGCGCCGCAGCTGGGTGATGAGGTTGACGGAGACGGCAATCAGGCGCATGCGCATGCCCAGCAGGTCCAGCCGCCTGAAGTGCGCATTGGCGTAGAAGCGCGAGAAGCGCGCCTCGCAGGTGGGGTCAGGGAACCACAGCAGGCTGAAGGGCAGCATCTTCGGACTCGGGGGCTGGCATGCCTATGGAGAGGGGGAGGGCGGAGGGCCAGAGGGGAGTGAGTGGCCGGCCTGTTGGGAGGCGCGCCGAGGGAGGCGGTGGCGCGAGGTGCGCAGGTACAGCCCTGTTGGCAAGTCAATCGGCGGGGGTGCGGGCCTCGCCGCGTGACAGACGGCGTCTCCCGAGGGAGGTCACACCGGCGGGGGAAGTGCTACAACGCCGGCGGCGAGAAGGCCAACGGGGCCAATGACTTAGCAAGCTTTGGGCATCGCTGCGCCCTTAGTCATTCGCAACAGTTGCCCGCGACCGACGGGCCGAGAGGGGGGGGGGGGGCTGTGCCTGCACGCCGATGACGGCCTCGGGCCGCGGGGTTCACAAGTGCTCCAAATTTCCGGCTTGTTGCCAGATCTGTCAATCGCTGCGCGCCTTGCTGGCCAGGGGAGCCGGCGGCAAACCCCAACCATTTCGGCAGACGTGGGAACAGCCGCGGAGCTTCGAAGTGCTCAGGTTGCCTTCAACGGTGGGCGCCAACGCGACGCAGAATTGACGTCGGCGGCAAACGTTCACGTTGGCTTTGCGGCGCGCAAATGCCCAATCGGCGTTTTGACAAAGCTGAGCTGATACCGCCCTCTCGACTCCAATGATGCCCTCTCAGCTCTGATGATACCCTCATGATGTCCGAGGTGGGGACTGTCGCCGGTCATCGCTCCAACACCATGTCTGGCAGGCGCGCTCCGCCAAACTGCCATTGCATTGGGGGCGGAACAACAGCCACGGGATGCGTTGAGCCGCGGAGCAAAGAAAGTGCGTTCTGTGTGGCAACACAGATGACAACCACACCTGATGCAATGTGTGTGCACGTGCCTGGCGTCAATCATATTACAATAAACAATGCACAAAAGCGCAAAGAATTCCACCACTGTGTGCCTGCATTCCCGGCTCAGCATAGCTCACTGTCCTCGCTCAGAAGCAGGCCCTGCACCTCCATGATTTTCTGCAGGCCCTGCGGGATCTGACCGCCGCTTGCAGCCAGTATTTGGGCCGCAGCGGTGCGGGCTTCGTCCATCAGCGGGCCTTCGGTGATCAAGTCGGCAGCTGTGAGGGTGTACATTCCCATGAAGCCACTCTGCTTCGATCCCAGCAGCTCACCGGCGCCCCTGCAACCAAAGGCAGACCGAGTTGGCTCTTGTCTAACAGAGCAATCTTCTGTAGGAGCAGCACTCTGATGATATTGAGCAGACAAGCTTCCTCCTTGCATCAAAAATTTTGCATGTCCAAAACCAATATGTTCAACTTGCCAAGCAGCAGCACCCTTGCCGAAACAGCGGTAAAGGGCTGCCCCTTCGCTTAGGGTGTGCGAATCTTTGACAACATTCCTTGAAGCGTGTAAAGACACAGGCCTTGAGCACAGAAGGCAATGTCAGGCACAAGTCGGCATGCAGTTTGTCACAGATACGAGCGTGCTAACGACAAGTTCCGACCTGGGCCATGTTCGGCACAGCAAACACATGCTGCACGGAGACAGTACCGTCTGCGTCACTCCAAAGGAAAATTATGAGCGAATGGGGAGATTTCAACAGTGTGAACAACCGAAAACTGCCAACGGCAACTCTATCAACTGAGTGTCATGCATCAGAGTGCTTTTAGCAGTTTGCAAGGGGCCCACATCAGACGGCGAAATGAACACCAAGGAAACAGAAGGTGGAAGGGTGGACACGGGGTGTTGGATCCAAGGGGGAAATAAACGTTGTGCAAGCAGCTGTTGTCTGCTTCAGTGCATATACCAATTAAAACCTATATGTTCGGAGTGAAGCTGAAGCTGCAGGGTACTTCGCACCAGACTGCCTGATCTGAACTGCAGTTCTGTGCAAAAGGACACACTTGTGAATAGTCTACAGATCAGGCAGCAGACTTAGAAGACCAAGATCATCTGACACTGTGGCCTAGGATTGGGGCTGATGGTGAGCGAGAAACGAACACTCAACTAACGATCCATTTATGGCACCTGTACCAATTCCAAATGAAGTGACTACAGCAGTGTATCAAACAATTTCAGCAACGGACAGAAGTTCCAGGAATATTTTCAAATGCTTGCAGCGTTCTGTGGTGAAAATTGCGACAAACCCATTGATGCTAACAGCTGGATCTGGGCAGGATTCTGGCGGTTGCAACCAAAATGCCATAGACAATGGTTAGGCATTTAGCTAGATTCCTTCTCAGGACAAGTGTGCCCATCATGTGACACATTTTCTTTTAGTTCGTGTGCCAGTCACACCTTATCCTTAAGTCAGCCTCAGCAATTTTGTGGCCATCGTTCGAAATTTCCAGTACTTTGAGGCGGCCCAAGGCCTTCTCCCCGCCATTGGACACCAGGAAGCACTTGGACTGCCGTGACCCCCTGCAGACAGATGCAGTTAGTCCTTCAACAACACAGTACCATACTCAGTTTGGAGGCAAGCGGTGAACAAACCAATATTCTGGATGTACAATATACCATCAACCCCAAGCGAGTTTTCTGCCCCTGTTTCCCTATTGTGGTGCAGAGAGCAGTGGGCAGAACAGGGTTCAAGCAAAGGAACAACAATCTTTTGATGTTGTCCATCTGTCATAGCCTGCCAGGACTTGGCTTTGTCATGTGACGTCAACAGGGCATGATCCATTGAATTCACCTGCCGACGCGGCCCCTAAGCTGGTGCAGTTGAGCGAGACCAAAGCGGTCAGCGTTATTGACAACCATGATGGAGGCCTCCCGAACGTCCATTCCAACCTCGATGACTGTTGTGGAAACCATCACAGGCGCAATGCCATCAACAAAGGCCCTCATGCGCTCAGATTTCTCCTCACTGGACATCCTCCCATGCATAAGGACGATCTGCCGGTTGCCAAAGATGCGAGATTCCTGTGAAGCAGCCACTAAAGTTAGGAAGAGCTCCTCTTGATTGTTCTTCAACAGTTGGGAGAGCTGCTATCCTGTCATTCTTCACCATTGCTAATGTTCAGCAAGTTTTAAGCTGTAAAAACTTGCATGTTGATAGAGGCTATACAAAAAGTTTTGAGAGTTCAAATGCCTCACGTCAGCCAGGCACTCGGCCACCAGGGCAACCGCTGACCTTCATCCTCTCGTACTCCTCCTCAGCCGCCTTCACCGACTCCATCCCTTCTGATGTGCTCTCCTCTATGAGGGGGTACACAATGAACGCACGGCCACCTGCATCGAGTTCCTTGTTCGTCTCTGCTTGCCACTGGGCCACTGCCTGAGGATCCTCATCGTTGACGACTGTCGTCTGCACAGGCAACCGGCCAGGGGGCATGGACTTAATGCAGCTGATCACCATCGTGCCATGCAGTGCCAGGGCCAGCGTCCTGGGGATTGGGGTTGCAGTCGTCATGAGGATGTGGGGAGAGGAGATGTCTCCTCGCTGTAGCCGCTCTCGTTGCCGAACTCCAAACCTGTTGGGGACACGAAATTCCTCTTAAATTGTGGTTGCCTTACAAATGCTGGGCATCGTACAATGCTCTGCAAAATTACCCACCTGTGATGCCCAAGAACATGGCCATTCAGAACCCTGTCAGAAGCATGAAATCTGACAGGAAGAATGGTCTCAGGTTGGCAGCCGTGTTGTTGCTAACCACTGTGTTTGGAAAGGGTTGTGGCTGAGAAGCGTGCACATAAAAGGCTATCCGCAGAGGGCAGGCATGGCATCGATATTCAGATCAGGAGCTTTCCAAGACGGGCCATATATAGAGCAAAGGGCAATCTACACACTAGTTTGGAGGTGTAATCGATTCAATGGTGGATTGAGATCACACTGCACCGCAATATGCCACACTCACTCTGTGCTCAACAACCCTTGCCCAATTCCACCTCCCTGTTGAGATTTAAGCAAATGAAAGACACATTCAGGACTAGGTAAAGAAACAACAAACAAGTTAGCTTTCCTTCTCATGGGCCCCGGAATCTTAAGCAGCCTACTTTTGCTGCTCATCTATCACAGCCAGACCCAGCTTTTGGAAGTCCACGCCTTCGCTCAGCAGTGCGTGTGTCCCAACCAGTATCTGCAGGTCGCCCGTTGCCAGTCTTCTCAGGAGGTCACGCTTTGCTGCTGTCTTTGTTGATCCCGTCAACAGCGCAGCCTTGGGCCTCAGGGGCGCTGGCATGTTGGAGATGAGGTCACACAAGTTTTTGAAGTGCTGTTGCGCTAGGGTCTCGATGGGAGCCATCAACGCAGCTTGCCAGCCTGCTCCCACAACAAATAGGGTATGCGCGATCATTGGCACAAGTGTCCCGCAGATCGACTTTTATACTTCTCACATTCATAAACCTTCAACATGGATGCAATGGCAATGCTCAATATGGCCCCATGCAGCTCACAGCAAGCTGCGCTGTGATGGATCAAGCGCATCCTTTGATGCAGACATCGCATAATTTTCATTCTGAATACTGGAGGCTGCATGCGGCGCTCCTTTCAATTCTCATGCTGCAACAGTTTTACCTCAGAGCCAGTCACATGCTGTCTGATGCGATTTCCTTCATGCACAACAGGGATCGACAGTTTACCCATCGCATGAAAGCACCTGAGCCTGCAGACAACAGCATCGCCAGGAATGTCACCGCTGTTTTCCCTGTCCCAACATCCCCCTGAAGGAGCCGCAGCATGGGCCTTGGACCAGCCATATCAGCCACGATCTCTTCCAGCACTTGTGCCTGATCGCATGTCAGCTCAAACGGCAGGGCAGCTTTTCCAGCGTTCATCATTTCCAGGCTGGTGATGCACGTGCCCTCTTTGTCGGCATCCGTCCTGGGCTCAGTCAGTGTATGCCGGCGTGCAAGGAGTGCAAGCTGCAACAGCAGCATGTCCTGGGCAACACAGCATCCCCTCCAGGATTCACAGCCATGCAAAGGGAATTGATCCCCTTGCCACTGCCTTGTGTGTCCATGAATACAATCTTTGAAGCGAATGGAGCAAAAGGAAGCACAACAGCACAGTGCAAGCTGCTGCGACAGGCTGCCCTGAAGAAGCAAACATATGTGGTGGTGAAATCAACAGCCCACAGGAGGAGCATTTTTCATCGTTGTGGACAGCACCTGATGTCTGCCTTGCAGGTGCAAGAGTGCTACTTTGTCTTGTATTCTGGTTAAAGGTAGCAACCAACAATTCTGAGTGCGATGTGACTAGGCAGTGTGCAGTCATGTGATGACAAGCAAGTCAATGGAACCACACCTGAGCTGCAAATCTCCGTCTTGCAGCAGATGCTTCTTCCAACTTGGCAGGCGTGTGCATCATTTTCAGTGCTTCCATCCATGGCTTCAGTCCCTGCGATTCCAGAAGCCATTGTGGCAAAAAATCTGCCCCTTCCAAACCCTCTTCTGCCAAAGCCTGTCATTGAAACATGCGTCACCAGCATCAGCTGTACAGAAACTGTTTTTGATATGGTCCGCCCATCATCGTCCGCCAGCAGAAGGGCCCCTACTTTGTGCTTCAAAGGCAATTTTGAACAAAGGAATTTGGAATCAGTGATTGCAGTACCAGCATGTCAGCACAATTGATAACCCACTGCTTCTTCCTCCATTCCACATTTCCACATCACATTCAAAACTGCTGGGACAGGAATATACCAACAACTGGTGGCTTCAATGTGCATGAAGGCTGGGGACAATGTGCCACTTCTACTACACGCATACAAAGGCAAACACAAACATCACCATTGGGCTGCATATTAATACTTGCTTTCTATTCCTTTGACAAGCACTGGAGGCTCTGCAGCCTCTGCAAAAGAGCCTGCTCTGGCTTGTCAGACTAACTAAATCAGTTAATCGACTGTTCCATTCAATTATAATCAGTTAATCAAAGCAGATGTTGAGGCAGCAGCCTCGTATGAGTACATTGGGCCACTGTAACCTTCACAGAGATATGCAGCTCAGGCGATGGCCTTCCACACACCTTGTACATGCGAGCAATTACCCCTGGCCTTTTTGGGGTGCCTGTAAACACATCGTTTTTGATGCCACCCTTGCTGGCGTATATTGGGTCTATTACAGTCCCCAATTCTTCCATGTGGTCAGCATTCACATACTTGGTATCTGTTATCTCATACCTTCCTGCAAACACAAGAACACCTCTCAACCACTGCCCACACAGCTGATCACTTCAGGATCAAAGAAAAACACAAACTTCAGCAGCAATAGCGATGCTGGGAGCAGCATCCCTTATGTGCCAAATAATACAACACACTGTTCATTGACATCTTCGGCCATGCTGATGACCTCTTGCTGTTCCACAAATCGTGCCATCTGCGTGTTTTCGGCCTTAGGGTTCATGAGAAAGCAGCACAAGGCTGTTGCTATAAACAACAGCAAATGTGAAACAATAAAAGGAAGCGACAGCGATAGAGATGCCAGCACCTGTTAGTTTCATCTGACCAGACTGTACTGACACCTTAGGTAGGAACTGATGGGCCTGGTCTCTTGACTGTCAGTTTAAAGATGCAGGTCTGTACTCCCTGGACAACATAGCCCAATGGCGATCCAGACCCTCCAAACAGATTTATCTCATGTTCATAAACGTACAAAAACTGATCTCCACACAAAAGTGCCGCTGTCGGCGAAGGAGGAAGCACATTGGCCTCATTCACTGGCCAATTGCAAGACCAGCCAAGCTTTGGCGTTGCTGAACAGGCTAGACTTTGAACTGCGGCAGAACAAAGTGTAGGGCAGAGGTTCAGATATGCATCATAGAACTCACCTCCTCTTTTGCCAGCCACATGGCCTCTGAGCCAGAGCTTTGTGCCACTTGGGAAACTTTTGATCAGCGATTGACCAGCCCACTTCCCCTTCATGCCCCAAAACACTTGGCTAAACTTGATTTCTTCCTCCTTGCCCTCTTGAGCAATTGACAAATTGAAAATGCACACGTTGTTTTTTGTGTAGACTGCTGATATCGACAGGACAGTCCCCATGAGGGACAAAACAGAGCCTGGATGGATTTCCGAATTCTTCTCAAAGACTGTGAAGTCGCGTGGAAAATGCATTGCCACCTGTTGGTCATAGCTCCCTTCAGCACATCGCAAACTGTGAACATCGCTGAAAACATGGCATTGCCAGCTGCTGTTGTTGCTTTTGGGCAGGCTGTCACAACACACTGCTAGTGATGCACAATCTGAAGCTTCATTCTCCAACAGAAACGTTCGCTAGCAGATTGTTCCGAAACAGGGTGTCAGAATTTGATTCAGCAGAACCTCGTTTTGGCTCAGGTGCAAGATATCAGAGGCCTGTGCCGCGCCTGATATTTTGTGGATTGTACAATCTGCCAGGCTACCGCTCGGAAAAACACAGCGGTAGGCACCCCAAGGAAAGACTTCCTGTCACACGTGTTTTCAACTCTTGGCAGAGTTTCAAATCCTTGTTTCTGCTATGACTTTCATGCAGCCCCAGACGAACTTGTGAGCGCCAGTCATAGCCCCACAGTGTAGAACAGCTCACAAGCAGCAACTACAACAGGCAGATATTGCCAACATGCAGTCGTTGCCAATAGCCCTCGTCAGAATCGCGAGAGTGGCACAATGCAACGGGTGTTCACCAGGTGGGCGATCGAACATTGCTTAGCGCGGCTTGTGCTGAGGCAAACTTAGCATACTCCTTGCAATCAATTGTCCATGACCATTTTGGCACCACCGATATACAAGTCGTCCAAGTGTCGGACAGTGACATGACCATTTCAGGAGACTGCAAAGGAACATGTGTTGCAACTAGCATGTGTGGCTCTTTGCAGTGCCAGTCCCGTGCTCACAACAAGGACAGCCAACTCTGCTGATCCATGCTGACGGGAGCAACAGTTTGCAAACTGCTTGTATTGTTTCACAAAGGCAAACAATAGGCATGTGCTACTGACAGGGAACACAAAACTGCATGTCTTGATCGGCATAATGTCTAAACTCATTGATGAATCATGGTCAAAAGCAAGCACCTGGAGGACTGACTCGAAACCAGCGTTTTGCAGCCCTTCTCTCTGGCTCGGAGTCCAGAATGTGGCCTTGGAGATCGGCGTGGATAGAAACGAACAGAGCGCATCTGTGTGTCAGGCAAACAGAGTCAGAAATACTCAACATGCAGTAGCAAGTGCATCAAAGCATACTTCTTTTGCCACCAAAACCCTTGGTTTCACTGGTGGTCACAGGACACGTGGGGCTTACGCACCCTAAGGCAACAACAGGATCATTTTTGGCTTGTCTTACTTTGCATTCGACTCAAGCTGCTGCCACGGCAGCTGCAGCTGCAGCGAACAAGGTCAGTCTTTGTGCCTGCACTTAACAACTCCACATAACACCCCAAAGCTGTTTCAGGTTTCCAGGTTGCGAAGGCCCAAACGAATGGCAGCCACCCCGGGTGGAAGATGACTAAACTATTAACCAAACTGCTGGTCTCATTCCTAGGCATAACTTGCTTAACTATTGGCAGAACTGGGCATATGGCACTTGAAAACAGGCCACACTTAACTCCATACAAAACATACACCATCAGCTTCCGTGAGTTCTAGATATCTTGGATGGTTACGATGGAAGATTCTTTGCAACAAAACGGACTATGTGCACTATAATGCGCAAGCCCTTCCCAAGCTGAGCCTGTGCCTGCAGTGGCCTCCCTTTTTGCAACAGATGCAAAACAAATCTCTGCATGAAGTTAAACCACACAACACGCAACAGCATGCACAACAACATGAAATGCATTGGATGGATGCATTGAACACACGAGTTTGGGCCACTGCTGTAGCCCCACCTGTGGCACCATCCGCTTCCATGTCCTTGTCCTCTGCATTCAAAGGCATTTCTCCAGTCTCCATGGCGCCCTCCACCAACACCAGAGGATCTGACACCCAGGGCACCCCATCAGCATCAGCGGGCTCAGCAATCGTGCCCAACTGCCATTCCGCTCTCTGCTCCCATCCCCGCTGCTTTGTCCTGAAGCCCTTGCGATCACCCGTCCTTGTGCTCGACTTGGGCTGTGGTTGAAACGACCCAAGCACACCCGCATACGACTCCTGAGATAGCACAACTGCCTCCAGGCTTGGCTTGCCACAGATCTTTGGATCGAGCATCTTCAGAACGACTCTACCCAGAACCTCTACATCAGCAGCAGCCCTGTGGGCCCGCCCGGCTACTTTTATGCCAAAATGCTCCCGCAGGGTTTCCTGCTTGTTATCAAGCAATTCCTTCTGAAGTGCCGCCAAACTCTTCACCCATGGGAGAATGTCCAAATACCTCCATCCTGGTGCAAGTTTCTCACCGACATCTGCCAGCTTCTGTTGTAGAAACCTATAATCAAACCTGTATCAACACAGAGAAGTTGATCTCTCGATGCTTCATGCCTGAGGCGAGACAAATTGGAGTATGCAAGTGACAAGGACCACAAGCTGTAGCAAGGCTACCCGCTGGCAAGGTGCCAATACTGCTGCTCGTGAGCTCAAGCTGCGGTCAGCTTCCTAGAGCAAGCATTCTAACAAGCAATGCACATAAGAGCTCCGAAACTTTCACACATACATCCAGCTGCAGCCATCCAACAATTGCAGTCATCAAACCTTCAGGGCAACACACAGATAGATTGAAAGAACTGATGCTAAGCGACCAAAGTCAGATACATGAACAACATGCGACGCCTTTGACAGATGATACTTAACAAAATTCACACACACAGCAGGCTGCAATCCACAGATGCACAACTCACTTCAGTCCATTGTGTGCCACAAGCACAGGATTTCCATCCAACGACCATCTCTGCTTGTCCAACCATGAAATGAACCATTTGCCAAAGGAGGCCCAAGTAGGGATGCCAGAGCCCGAAACCATGCCCTGCGAGATCCCATTGACCCGCACAGCATGCTTGTTCCACACAACATCGCCTGGGTTTATCAGGCTCTGAATCAACTCTCCTGTGTTGAGGTTCCACGCAGCCACCTCAACTATGCCATGGTCGTTGATACCCAGCCCTGTGGTCTCGAGGTCGAACACAACAAGGGGACCCACAGGCCCCACTTTCTCCAGGAGCGGATGCAGCTGCTGCACAGACACATTCTCCAGAACAGCTGCCTCTCCACTGCCACCACGGGGACTTGTTTGCCTCACCGACATGTTATCAACCTGTGCTGTGGTTGCACTGCCTTGTGCAGGCAAACCTGCTGGGAGTTTACGCCCACTGTTCCTTCCAATCGTGGCAGATCCGACCATCCCCCGGCTTGTCTGCTTGACCTGCTCCGCCTTTGTTTCAAATCGTGGATCTGCCCCACTGGCAACCTGCTCCTGCTGATGGCGCACAGAGCTATCAGGTGGCAGCACAGTCGCCACTGCAGTTGGAGTACGCCCCTTGTCCTTCTCCACACTCCTCCAGGTGGTTGCATAGTTAGGCCTTGCGGGGAATTGTGTGGGGCCCTTTGGAACCGAATTCCGAGCTCGGCTATCCTTGTCTCTGGTCTGGGTCCTTCTCCACTTATCTGACCAGCCGGAAACCGATGTTGTGGTGTCCGATCTGGAACTGCTGGAGGTCCCAGCAGCACCTCTCCTGAGCCAAACAGGGCCAGTGGCTGTGCCTTGGCTGCTGCCTGCATGGCTCTCGCCATATCCACGGGGCGTGGATGCCTGCCAGGGAGTTCTTCCACTGACTTCTGCTGGGTTGGTGTCCAGTCCAAGCACATCGCTGACAGCAGCCATATCAGAAATGCAGTGAAGGCTGACAGAAACTCTTATTGGCAATGGGTTGTCTGCCTTGATAAAGCTCAAGCAACAAATAGAATTATTGTTGTGGCAGTGACTCTAGTGTAGGAATCACTGCCACAACAATAATTACTGCAAGAGCACAAATGATGATGGCCCCAAGTGTGTTGAGAGCCAAATCGTGAAAATATGCATTTGTCTTGGCAGGCTGTGTACCAGGCTATTCTGGCTGCTCCACATTTGCTGGAAACACGTGAAACAAAGCAAAAGAATGCATACTTGCACAGTGAGGTTTGGAACACTTCACCACTTCAACCCAACATGTATATGTTAAGCATGCAACAAAATGTTCAGCATAAACCAGCTTGTCCTCACACCATGCATCCAACAACTACAAAAGTGAAGGTTCCAAATCGGTTGCCTTATAGCATACATAGCAGCCTATCAACCTTCAATTGTGGAGCTCTCGATCTGTTGCTCTCTAAATGGATTTTCAATCCCTACATGAATTTCTTGTTCTCTTTGCTTGGATTGAGGGTTGGGGGAGATTTGTGGAATTAAAGAATTGTGTGCATGCTGCTCAAATCTTGAAATTATGACGAATTAACCAATACCAGCAGTCATCTCATCCCTGGCTTTCACATCAATGGGTCCAGGCAGCACAACACAGTTCCTCATGGTGAGTGCGACCCCTACCCGTGCTGCTCCACAAACTTGCTCACCCAGTCACACGTCTGTGTCCTTGTCGACACGGTCAGGTCTGGATAATGCCGAGCGTTCTTGAGCATGGCCTGCAGGTCCGCCTCATGGGGGGTGCCCTTGAAGTTAGCCACCAGCCCCTCCACCTGGGAGGCCTGCAGCATCCCAAACAGCACAGGATGAAGTAACTGCTTGCACTGCTAAGTGCTCGGCCAGTCTTGTAACCACTGTTCAGCATTATAGCACACAGAACTTTGTATTGTTGGACTGTACTGAAGAAGTACTATATTGGCCAAATTGGGTGGCTGTTGGAGGGCAAAATATAAGCCAAGCACTACATGCTGTCAAGCCTGTTTGAGATCCCTGGCTGCAATGCCCTCTGAAGGGTACACGTTGACTCTAATTTTGGGTGTGCCTGCCCCCTGCAAAACGGACCTTGGCATCAGTGCAACTGATGGAGCAACCCAAAGCACGCAGAGGCACTCCCCTTGCATCTTAAAGCTGCTGACAATGGCCTAACTTTGAATCCTCCACAATGTCGGCATTGTAAATGGTAAAGTAAGAAATAGAATGTAATAACAATACAACGTAGTAGATAAGAAATAATGAGTAATGCACAATAAGACACCACCCAAAAGTATAGTGATGGAGCACTGCCCTTGCACCTAGATTGCAACATTCAATTGGCCCCATTCAGTCCACACGAAAGCAACAATGCCACAGCACTGAATCGTAGTGAAAATGAAGTCAAATGGCGAGAAATTGAAAAGAAAATCTCGCAACGATGGGCAGAAGCAGGGCCTCACCAAAAATTCGTTGAACCTCATCCTCTGACCCTTCTTGTTCTTGAAGCCTGCCACCTGCTCCTCTTTGATGCCCTTGAGGAGGATCCCGTAATTGCAAGACGCGCGCGTGGGCGTCCGCCTGGCCGTGCTAGCGTGTTTGCCACCCTGCCGGTGCACCCCGCAAAACAGCACCACAAGAATTGGACAATGGAGTTGCCCATTGCATGGCCCATTCTTCAACTTCATAAAAAAAACATCTTTGGTAGGCTCCAGGCGGTCCACAAACGAGGAAGAAGTCGAATTGAACATATTTCTCCGCGTCAGTCCAAGCGGCTAAACCTGATCCTTTCCCACCCAGACCCAACGCCCCAGCTGGGTGACAGTCCCAGCGCCATGGCGCGGTTCGACAGCGATGGGAACGCGCGACAGCAGATCAGCCAATTCCTGCAGCCATTTTATGGCAAATGAACAGATCCGGGGCTCGTGGGGAGAAAAGCCTGTCGGCATCGATTTTGGCGGGATGTTTCGCACTGACGAAACCTGGGGCGTCAGTCAACGGGAATGAGTGCCCATGGCTGGCTGAAGGCGGCACCAATTAGCGGATCCCGCAGGTTTCGGGGGCGAGCGCTTGCTCTGCAGCGAGAAGGGCCTCTTCACATTTACCCAATCAAGGCTCGCTTTCGCACCCAACTTTTCAAACCCATGGATGCCCAGCAAGGCCGGCACCCGACACCTCGGCTCCGCCATCTCCGCGCGCCGCCGGCGCAGCTTTGCCACCGAAAATGCCGCGAGTGCCACCGTCCAGGGTTGCCCAAGGGGCCGCGCGGCGATCGCGGCCATTGGAATTCGACCCACCCCTGTGTGGCCCCCGGCGGAGAGCACCAGGCCCCTGACCATCTTGCCCGCGCTGAAGACGGCTCCCTGGCCAACCGACCGGCCGCAGCGACGCATGTGTGGGGCCCGGCACCTCCCCTCCCGCCGAGCGAAGACCCACCCCGCCGGTGCGAATGGTCGGAAGCCCGGGGGTCGGAGAGTTCAAGGGCAGGGTGCCAGCATGGCTGCATCCTGGGAAGAGCCTGCATCATGGTGTAGGGTGCTTTTGTGCTGAAGTACAGTTGTGCCCAGAGCTGATTGAGTGTTGGCCCCTCTGCTCTTGAAGACGTTTGCAATGGTGGGGACTTCAGTGGGCATCTGGATTTCAGTTTCTGTTCGAATTACTAGTAATTGACCACTGACCTGCCTCCGTCAATTACTGATTTGCAATCCGATGATTAAATTGTGGCATATGAGAATCCCGTTTCGAGGAATGCCATCGACAATATCTTTGAATGGCTGTCACCTTTTCTGAATGTTTCGCATGCAATTTTTCAGTTCTCATGACCGGAGGTCGGTAGCTGAACACCGATGTGCAGCGAAACTCAATGAGAAAAGTGAATACACATTAAAGAGCCAGTTTAAGAGATGAAAGTCTGACACACCCAAACAGCCGCAGCTCCCATGTTGTGCAAGCACCTGGTCATGTGCTGGCTGACTGGTGCACACATTGACCTGATTGAGATGGCAGGAGGACGGCTGGCCAGCAATCAGCTTCAATCTTACTAATTTTGGTGATCGTGAGTTGGTACTATGGATTGGAGCTGTGAGTCGGTGCCGTAGGTCGATGCTCTGGGTAGGTGCTGTGGGGTAGCGTGTTGTGCGTGTGTGAAGTGTGAGTTCAGTCTGGCGCTCTGAGTGTGACTTCTGGTGGGCCAAAGAAAAGCGCACTCTAGCATTTAAAGAGAGCCGAGACTTGTTCGTGGCTTCTCTTGGTTTGGCTGTAAAACAAGTTGAGTCTTGGCTGCTTGTCCGACCATGCACGGCGAGTGCGTTTAAGCACCGCGTGCAGCAAGGTTGCCACGAAGGTCGAGCCAAAACGGTTTGACCTGTGCTGCGCTGTGGCCCATCGCTGCACGCATTCGATTGCGACGAGCGGGATCTCGAACCGGGTTGGCTAAGGAACTTTGCGGAAAACCTTAGACATATCCATGCTTCTGTTTTTCTCGAGCTTAGTTGCTTGCTCCTGGGATGCAGGATCGAGGGGAAGAACATTCAAGGCTATCCAATTTCGTGGTTTTCACCGGATAGTGAGTTGTTTTGTTCACGGGCTGTGTTCTACAGAGTCTCATTATCTTTTGACCAGCGCTGTGGGAAGGATGAATTAAAATTTGGACGGCCAGATGGACGTGCACTTGCGCTCACTCAAAGTGCGCGGGTGTGGCACCAACAACCTTGAAAACCATGTGGCACTGAAGCTTGGGTTTCAGAATAACAGCTGTGCTTTGGTGTGAACTTTTTCAGCATCTCGTTGCAAGGAGCTTGTGCATATATATTATTCACAATGTGAATTTCACATGTTTGTCAGCTGTTAACGAATACAAGCAGGCTGGCAACGCATGTCAAAGGAATGGAATGCTTCATCAAGACTAGATTTATGGTGCCTTCTTGGGAGCTAAAGGGCTGGCAACTGCGCTGAGAAGGTGCATGCCTTCAAGATGCACGCAACATTGCAGTGGTTGCCCATGCAGGAGTCCTTTGCCAGGGTCAAACATGTAGGCTAACTGACAGTCACAACTGAAACACCAATGAATGGCTGCCATTGCTATGCTGGGATCTGGTGCCAGTGGTGGCAGCGACACAATGTTGTTTCACGTGCAAGAAACCCAATCCCATGCTAAACTGGGCCCCAATGCACAGTTTATCATTTGTCAACTGGCGTCATCGAGCTCCCGGTGGTGATGCACCAAGCCCCCCCCCAATAACATGTGAATTGCCACTTGAAAAACATCAAACTCGTCAAGGCGCGAAGTGACACGCTGTGCCACAATGTGCCTCTTGATAATTCTGGTGTGAAACAAGAACTGAGATTAAAACAACGTAGCAGCAGCTTCCCCCTTGAGGCGAAAAAATTCCCGAGACACCCAAATTTGGCATGTCCCACCTGCACACACCAATCAAAGTGCACATGACAACGTGCCAGCATCATGGCGGAGGGTCCCATTCCATATGTTGAATTATATGTGCTGTTCCCGACGGCCTGTGCACGCACCTTACGACTGGAAAGAAATTACCAAAAGTGGAGTGTGCAGCACATGCATGTGCCCAAACCCACGAAATGAATTGAAAGAATGGCAGATGTGCAAAAACCCCGTTGTTGCAGGGTGAAATTGGATCCACCCCAGCAGCCCGTGCCGATGCCAACAGACAAGCTCTGCTGCCCGACCTCACAGGTAATTGCTTCTGCACCACTCAACAGTTCCCAAGCCGGCCCAGTGCCATCGGACGCACCGCTGGTAAGCGAGCAGCGCCTAAATCAAAAATAGCTCACCACCTCCCAGCCAGCACCGTAAAAATTGTCGGCTGGCCTCCGCACTTAGGAATCCCATCCCTAACGCAGGAGGACTCGCCTGCCCCTTGCCTCGGGGGACACAGACAGCCTGCCGCTCCGCCCTCGCCCGCGTGTGTCAATCGCCCGACTCGCTGAAGGTATCCCCGGCCCACCCAACCACCGGAACCTAGGGCCCGCCCATCCACCGGAACTTGGGGCCCACCCACCCACTGGCACTTGCCCCACCCACCCATGCCCATGCTCCCCCACCCCCCCCCCCACCCCGCGTCCACAACTTCTGGCATCCGGGCGCGCCCGCTCAGTCGAACCCCCTGTGTATGGCCGCCCGCGCCACCCGCTGCAGTGCCACCACGAATGCGCACGTCCTCAGCGGCAGGCCCCTCTCCTTGTGCACTCCCCATATGCCCACGAACGCGTCGTGCATGCGCTTGGCCAGCTTGTTGTTGACGTCCTCCTCCTCCCACTTGAAGTTCTGCAGGTTCTGCACCTCACCGTCACGCCGCCGCCGTTGGTGTAGATGTCCGGCAGCACCACGACGCCCCTGTCGCGCAGGATTGCGTCACCCTCGGGCGTCGTGGGCCCGTTGGCAGCTTCCACCACGTAACGGCAGGCCAGCTGCTTCGCGTTGTCTTCCGTGATTACCCCCCCGATTGCCGCCGGCACCAGTATGTCGCACTCCACCTCCAGTATGTGTTCCTTGGGCAGCGGCGAGCCGCCCTTGAACTCTTGGATGGGTCCACCGCCGTCCATGTGGGCCTTGAGGCCCGCGATTTCTAAGCCGTCCGCGTTAATCACGGCGCCGTTGACGTCCGACACGGCGGTGACCTTGGCGCCCAGCTCGGTGTAGATCCTAGCGGCGTGGGCGCCTACGTTGCCGAAGCCCTGGAACAGTATCCCCTTTGAGCACACGGGAACAAACCAATGTGCGACAGTACAGTGGTACCGGAGTATTCCCCCTGGCATTCTTGGCCTCAGCGGTTCGGATTTCCGTCTTTTATTTTTCAAATCCAAAATACTCCACGTTTCAGTGTCCAGGTGCCTCCCCCACTTCCAGTTTACATGTTGTGTATGGTTTTCCATTGAATGCTGGCATCCTTATCCTGCCAAAGTATGCGAGAATTCGTAATAACATCATGCGACATATCCACCAAGTGAGCATGCAACAGCGCTCCCGCGGGTCGTCTATCAGCAGGAACGGGAAACATGTCTTGCATTGTTAATGAAATGTCCACACCTGAATGACAATCTTCTTGTTTGACAACTTGCCATCGTCCATGTAGTTCAACATTTCCCTTGTTGCATCCACCACTCCCCGCCCTGTGGCAGCTTCTCTGCCTCGGGAACCATGCAGGTGCACGGGCTGCAGAACATGCATGGCAACAGCAGAAATCTAAACCGATCGTTGGACATGCCTAAATGGCCTCTTCAAATACTTCCTCTGTCCCAGATTAATTGTCGTCTATGATTTTGGTGCATTATTTATCCATCATTCCCGCACTTGTTTTGAATAAAATTTCGCCAACGGTTGTGTTCTTGAGTTGGGAGTACACCATAAAAATTTCAAGTCAATCCATTAAGTATTGAGGATTTCGCAATACTTTGTATCAAGGGTCTTTGTACATAGTAAATCTCAATATTCGGGGTCAAAAGTGACCAAAAATTTTACCTTTGCCTTGCGCTCAAAATGGTCATGTCTCATTTTTTATTCTTCAAAATTGATATCCAGGGGTTTTGATATGCAATCTTTTCGATTTCGACCTTGTTTTGAAATTCTGAGGCCGTCCTTATAAAAATTTAGCCTTTCATACAGACGACAATTAATCTGGGACGGAGGAAGTACATATCAAGCGACAGGCTCAGCTGCAAGCATGGATGGGGCCGAAGTTGACCAAATGAACATTTGCTAATGGCCCCTGTCTGTGCTCCACTTTGACCGTGCAGGCAGTCAGGAGTGATGTCAAAGCAACAAGGTGGCTGACAGTGACACATTAATGCCAAGTCCAGCATGCAAACTCACTGCATTGCCCATGAAATGGTCTTATTGTTCCAAAGCTTTTCTCAAGGCTCAAAAAGTCTGTCACAACAATGTGCCTCGATATTCGTCAAGGATGGGGGCCCGGACACAGTGTGTTTCAACAGTACCTTCCCAGTCACTACTCCTGGGGAGAACCCACAGAACTTGGAGTACTCATCAAATATCCATGCCATCACATGTGCGTCCGTGTTCATGTCGGGAGCTGGAATGTCTTCATAGGGTCCAATGACCTCCTTGATGCCCTAAACAGAGAATTTGTGAGGATTCAAAGTTCACAAGTCGACCAGCTGTGCAGCATGAATCTGGAATTGCATATGCTGAAAACCCAGGTCAGTACACACTTGCCCTCTCAGCACAATAGGAGTTGGACAGGTCCATGATTGCAAACAGCTGGACTGAACACATTCATATCATGTGTCAATTGTTGGGCTTCAATCCTTAAGAGCATTGCACTGTGTCCATTTACAGGGGCTTCATACTCTGTCTATTCTTCCCATGCATTGATATGTTTGTTGAAATTCCACAAGTCAATCAATCAAAGGAATAAACAAGAAACCATGAATCACAGCCGCGGACACCCTGATTGAGGTGTCCACAGACGAGTAGCTGACCCTTGTTGGCAAGCTTTTGAGCGACTCCCATACTCTAGTACTATTTATGTATTTGGCCTGCTGTCCATGCCAGATAGCACACAGTCTGGCCCACCTGCACCAACTTTCTTGTGAGTTTTTCGAGCTCTCTTTCAGAAAAGTATTTTGGCGCCACAGTGACGCCGCCTTTGGCGCCCCCAAACGGAATGTCCATCACTGCGGTCTTCCAGGTCATGAGACTCGCCAAACTGCATGAAAACGCAAAAAGCAGCAACAAAAGCAGTAAGAAGAAGCAAGAAACAGCATGAAAAAGCAGTAAGAACATGAAAAGAGCCTGAGGTGAAAGAAAGTGACAAAAATACGAGATTGTGAAATGGGAATTGGGAACTCTTGGAGTCGACAGCCCAGGGGTGGAGGTAGGGAGGAACATGGCTGTGACAGTTGACCTGAAAGAAATCCTAGCATCAGCTTGCAACGCTGCAGCAAAACATTCTTTTGCAGCCCCTCCAAGGAGCACGCACAATAAACTTGCCCAGCGCTGCCATCCACGCACACCAGTGCAGATTCAAGATCAGGGACACCAGATACACCCCCTTTTCGCTCAAACTTCTGTTTTTCACTTTCATTCTGTCTTTGGGTGCTCACCAGTACTCACCTTCTAACGTCGTCCAGATCCACCTGTTCATGATACCTGAACGAAGGAAGGAAAATTCAGTGGTCACTGTGGTCAGTGCACAAACATACATTCGTGGATTTCATGTGTGACCAAGATGAATCGTGTCCCACAATGGACGCCCATCTCCAAGCAACAATTCTGTAACACGCACGCTCACACAGCCAGGCAGAGCCAAGAGAGCACAAGCCCAACCCAGAAATGATTCCATGCATATGAGCATCATTACACAAGTTGCATCACACAATGGCATCCACTAATGCCAAAACGATCATGTCCTGTTGTAGGCCTGGCTTCAGAGACCAATGGAAGAAGATGCAGAAGCCTTCCAGCGCAACATAAATCACGTTAAATACAGAGTAGGGCGCATGGTAAGAAGCATGCAGAAAGGGTTGCTCCACATGAGCACAAAGGACACCTTTGAACGCATCCCCCTGCACATCCACCTATGCCGGACAAACTGTGCCCTAGTGGCTTGGAGGAGGTAAGAGCATGCATACTTCACAAGTGTCCGATTGCTTTCATTCTTTTGTTATTGCCGCACAAAATCGTTTGCTAAACTCCATTCTCTAAACTTGTCGTTGCAAACGGTGCTGTTGCACCTTACACCCATATGGCGTGCAACTGCCGGTCCAAAGACAAAGAAACGCACCATGACAACACCGTCAGCGAACAAAGACAATCAGGCACCTGAGGCCGCCTTTGTAGGGCCCTCGCGCGTTGTTGTGCTGCACACGGTACGCATTGAACACCTCCACCTCGCCATTGTCCATCTGCACCACCAGCTCCACGCACAGCTCCCTCTCCGGGTTCAGCAGCAGCTTCTGCAGCTTGTCCGGGTACTCCAGCACCGTCAGCGCCTAGCCGCGCAGAGCGACGCAGCCATCAGCCCCAGATCGGCGGCCCAAGCGATCGACAGATCGCAGCGCCCGACGAGCAACCCAAGGCAGGAGGCAGCATTGAAAGCATGGCGTGCCTGACGGTGAGGAGTGATCTGGGGGCCATCTGCCTGACCCACAGTCCCACTCTCGGGAGTTTTTGCGAAGCAGTCGCACGCATCTGCCCCAGGTCGCTGATCCCGCAGCAAGAGGCGTCCCGGTGGACTGGCACATCCCTCAAATTCCCGCCTGCACGCCACCCCTCGCACGGAGTTCGCGCCGCCACAAAACAACCTATCCAGAGCCACAGGCCCCCCCCCCCCACCACCACCACCACACACACACAACACACCGCACCATCGTGGTGGTGGCCGACAGATCACGACCCTCCCTATCATTCAAAGCCACCCCTATCCCCTGCGCGACGATGATTTTGCCATCAACAAAAACAAGCGCGCCCTTTCCCCCCTTCCGCGCGATCACCCCGCCCGCACCTCCTTCACGAACGTATTCGTGTTCTCCGAGTGGGATGACACCTCCCTGGTGCCCGCTCCCCATCCCGGCGACCGCCACGCGGCGCCCATGATCGGTGCCAGGCCGCGCAGCCTCCTCAGCCCCGACAACATCAGATCAATGCCGCCGCGCGCAGCGGCGCCAGAACGATGCGGGCCTCTGAAATGGACGAGGGCCACCGCACGAGTTGCTGTTCCGCGGGCAAGGGGGGGCGGTGGAGCGGGCCGGGGCCCGCTGAGGCGCGGCTGTTTGGGGCGACGGTCAGGGGCGTGGAGCGCGGGCATTTGGGCATCGATGGCAATGACGCGGCGCTGAGTCCGCTGCGTACGTGCCGGTGACGCCACGTGCAGTACTGTTGGGTGCGTATTTAATTTAATTTGATGCAATTGAGACATTATTTTTGTCTCAGGCTGGTGACGTTGATATCATTGAATTTAAGGAGAATGGTACGTTGGCCTTGATCTTTGATGTGGCTGGAAACTCGATTTTTGTGCTTGACAGGATCCATATATCTTGAGGGCATCGGAAAAGGCGAACAAATCTTGTATAAAAATGGTTGGTCGTGTGAACGGGGCTGCTCCGAGCGTGTTGCTTGGGGTGGGTTTTGATGGACTTGCAATGCATGTCTCGACTCCGCACGGCTCCAAATCGATAGCTTAATGTCGCGCCCGTTACAGTTGGCGCATGCGACAGGACCCCTTCGACGGTGGACTCGTTGGTGCGGTTTGAGAGGCGCTGAACCGCGGGACCGGGAGGCAATGGGACGCACAAGCCAGCGATGGAGCGGACTGGAGGTCGCCCGATGTGGGGAGATTGCCGCCCGGAAAGCAAACCCGGCTGGAAAGGGACCGTCCAGGACCCAAAAGGAAGCCAGTTTTGGACGACGATTGGAGGCGTCATGTGGCCGATCAGTGGAGCCTCCCGTTGTGCCTTTTGAAAGGCAGAAGCCTACGAGAAGTCTACCAGCAGTTACTACTAGCGGTGAGAGAGTTGTTTGGACATCAAAAATGCGCGCTGCGGTGTGCAAGCGAAGGGGGGCCAGTGGACGAAGTGAAGGGCGTTTTTGATGGAACTTTTTTGTCAAACATCATCATCGACCTGGGCAGCATGTACAGTATCTTGGATCATGAGTGCGCCAAGCGCCTGAAAGTGAGAATGTACCCAGGAATGCCGAGGAACATTGAGCTGGCCAACGGGACGGTCGTGGTCCCGAAAGGCGTCACCGGTATCCACTAGTTCAAGCTGGCCACTACGACATGCGCCTTGAAGTTTTACATAGTCGAAGCCAGCCAAGCGTGTGAAGTCATACTTGGCCTCAATTGGCTGAAAGAAGTCAAGGCGCTGGGCGATTCTAACTTTGGAGTGTACCACATTGGCATTGGTGGCGAAACAGTGACTGGCAACCAAAGGGACAGAAATGTGGTATTGGTGAATTGTAAAGGGGACTCGTACTACGTTGTATATTATGAACTGGTTAGGAACTTTGCACAATAGGAATACTCGCTTGGGGGAAAAAGCACAGTGCATTGTATAACAAGGGTCTTCATGGGAGCATTGTATATTAGAGAAACCAGGGTCGGGGTTTGAGAAGGAGCAGAGCATGTTAGAAGTGACAGCTCAGGTGTTTTCCAATACCGTGGGCAAAGGGGGAAATACTGGAGAGAAAGCACCATGTTGATCAACACGGTGGGAATGGGTCTCGGGAACCAACGGATTGGTGAACAGAAGAACAAGGGACAAGCAAGTTCAAATTGAAACCTGGCGGGTATGCCAGAAATAGGATGACTCTCCATATTTTTGGCATCACCCTTGGGATCCCTTGGGAGCGGGTATAAATTAGAGGTGGCCACTCAAAGATGCCATCCGGTCCGTTAAGTCCGGTTCGTTAACTTTTATCAGCTGTCCGTTAAATTCCGTTAAAGAAAAAGGGAGATAAATTCAGAAAAAAGGAAAAAAATCCAAAAAAATCGAAAAAAACCCAAAAAATCACAACAACTGCGGCTAGTTAATAATCTAGTATGCATAGGTTGAAATAAAATACAAACGTACTCTCTAATAGCGAATTCCATAAACTATAAGTATAACTAAAACCCAAAAATCCCCAAAAAATCCAAAAATCCGTTAATTTTTGGTTAATTTTTGTCTTTTTTCGTTATTTTCCGTTAATTAACGGAAAATTAACGGAAATTAACCTCCGTCCGCTATTAACGGATCCGGGTGGCCACCTCTAGTATAAATACGGACACACAATACCAGTTTGTAATCAAAGTCGTTGCCCAGTTTCGATTCTACCGGTCCCCGACTCGAACGGAGAGAACGGGCCATTTCCCATCTGGCCAAAAATGGATCTCGCCCTTTACAACTGGTTTCGGGGAAGCCAGCCGTTGGCCGGCGACGAAGCCGGAAAACACCGAGGAGACCATCACGACCGGGAGGCGCTCCCAAAGAACGGGACGGGAGGGTGCAACCTATGACTCAAGCGGCGGGACGTCATGAAGATGTCAGTTGCGTTTAAAGCTCCAAGGAGTGGAAAACTGCTGGACGTTGAGAGAGCGTCAGTGACGTGGCCGGCCCCGAAGGCAAGAATCGCAGGGCGTCAGGGGACGTGAGCTGCGTGGCCTACCCCGAGGGCAAAATTGAGGATAGGAAGCTACCGGGTGTTGGAGAGTACTGGCTGGGAAACTGCACTGAGGGCGTTGAAGAGCTGGATGTCAGGAAGACGTCAGCGGTGTGGCCAGCCTCAAAGGCGGGCTGGAAGAAGGATTGAATGTCAGGGACGTCAAAAAAACAAGGACGTTGAGAAGACGTCGACCAGAAATTGTGCCAAAAGGAGAGGTAAAGGAGAGCCAAAACAACATGAGCCAAGCTAGAAGTGTACGGAGTCCGTCACCCAGCCAAGCGGGAGCTTCATCTGGCTAGCTGCAAGCGGCCATTGAGCAAGCGCTGGGAAGCTTGTGGAGTCAATTGGCAAGACACTTTGAAACACAATAGAATGAGGCCCACCAGTGTATGCAAAGCCAACTCGAGGAAGCCATGGTTGTGGCTGCAATGCTGAATGGAGCTGGGACTCACAATGGTGGGGAAAGACTCAACCTACCCATCCTCAAACCACCGAAGCCGCCAATGTACAAGGGAGCGTGGCAAGGAACGTTCACACAATGGGCTTTCCAAGTCAAGCAATACCTGCGACTAATGAATGTATATGACAAGGCGTACAATGTGGAATTTGCCGTTGGGTTGCTCTGAGGGTCAACCGCCCTCTGGTGATAGACCTTGGTGGAGTCGCATGGAGAAGGGGCCATCCGGACTTGGAAAGACTTTATAAACATCACGGAGGGCCAATTTGGAGCAACCAACGACCGACTAAAGGCCAGGGACAAACTCACGAGGCTGAGCCAGTGGACAAGCATCGAGGACTATATGGAGAAGTTCGTGGACCTCAAAACCCATATAAAAGGCATCAACAACAATGAGTGCTTAGATAGATATAAAAAGAGGCTGAAGGCAGCCGTATGTCATGCAGATGTATGTCATTGACTCGATGTGGAGAGAGCCAACCCCTAGAGTCCTTAGCAGGCAATGAGTCATGTGTTGAGGGTGGACGACATCCTGTTCATAGTGAACGGGACATCAAGGCACCAACTTACAGAACCATCCATACTGAACTTACCCCGACCGGTGCTACGTGTTGGGCCAACACCAATGGAAGTGGATAATGTGCAAAGAGCAAGGCCCGCCGGAGTATAGTGCCACCGATGCAAAGGATATGAGCACATTGCAAAGGATTGTGCAACAAAACCTAGGCCAAGAGAACGCATCCCAGCCAGCCCGGACGTCAGATATCACAACGTCACTAACATAGAGAGTCACCAAGACCGACCAGGAGACGAGCTACCCTACTGTGGCAATGCGTGGGAGGCACCAGGAAACTACCTTGCTATTTTGGGAAGCTAAAAGTCTGAACCATCAAAGCTCTAGTGGATTCTAGAGCTAGAGGTAAGTTTGTGGCAAAGGGGATACTACCGGAAGAATGCAGATAAAGGTGTCGTGTGGCGACGAATAACTTAGACATCACATTGTTGGACAGGAGCAAGGTCGAGGATGTTGTGAGACGTCACGGGCTGAGACCCATCATGGGAAGCTGCGAGATGACCATAACAACGGTGGAAATGCCGTTGGGAACCTTTGACTTGATATTGGACTACAATGGCTGGAAAAAATGGAGCATGAGATCGACTAGATCACCCACAAGATGACTATAGGACGTGACATTATATGGCCAGTGATAACGGCAACACCATACCAAACAATGCAACCGAAGACTCGACCCAAGCTGCCCACCAGTCAAGGAACCGACTGAGAAAATCGTAAGGCACCAAGCCTTTGTACCAACTACAATCCTGCTGTGAGCCTGGAGTACTCGAGCTATATAGGAGAGGAAGATTGTGACGAGTTGTGCAAGCCTACAACAATAGACGAGCCACTGGGATAGACACCTGACAACTGGGATGTCAATCCACCCCAACCGTATAACACGGGAAATGAAGGATGGTATTCTAAAGCAGCTGGAGAGGAGACCAAAGAAAGAGACAATATATGTGGGAAACGATTATTCCAAAAGAACAACATTGAGGAGCTGGAGGACCACCCTCCTCGCCAGGGTGTACTTGACAGCATGTTGCACCAACTATAAAAGTGAAGCAAAAAAGATTGTAGAGATGGGCTGAGCCCTTGACGACTTTAACGACTTGATGGTTGCGAGAGAAGAAAAAGAAGAACCGCCTCCTCCCGTGACCACAATAACCATGAAGAGCGAGGAGCTGGTTGTCACAATGGAGCTGCGAGGGTGATAAATATGAGAACTAGCTAGAGTCGAGCAGAGCACGAGCTGTTGTGAGCAATGCGCTGGATGACTCAAGGAAGTGTCCCACAAGAAAAGATTATGGTGGGGCGTTACACTACTAAAGCAATGGATTAAACCGGCAAGGGTGGATGCGTCAATACAAGGTCAAGATATCAGCCAGGGGCCTGCCACGCCTGAACCGTCAGACCAAGCAGCAAGGATAGCAAATGGAGTGGGAGTGACTGCCGCACTCCCCCACGGTGGCGCCCGACTGTGAGGGGCGAGGCTCTGAACCTGCGCCTTATTTGTAGGCCTAGTGGGGGCCTTATTACCATGCTGTTTGCTGCCATTGCGCCCCACTGCTCGATACCCACCCTAATGCCCCACACCAGATAGCCACCATGACCTGGAAGCCTACGGACCCACGGAATTGTGCAGCTCAGCAGAGGTGTACGCTAGAGGTGGCCACTCAAGGGTGCCATCCGGTCCGTTAAATCCGGTTCGTTAATTTTTATCAGCTGTCCGTTAAATTTCGTTAAAGAAAAAGGGAGAAAAATTCAGAAAAAAACGAAAAAATCCAAAAAAATCGAAAAAAACCCAAAAAATCACAACAACTGCGGCCAGTTGAAAATCTAGAAGTATTAGGCCAGAAAATACAAAAAATACTCTAATAAAGGAAATCCATAAAACTGCAGGCGATCGCTAAAACTCAAAATCCCTGTAGAAAAATCCGGCAAAATCCGCTAATTTTGGTTAATTTGTCTTTTTTCGTTATTTTCCAATAATTACCCGGTGAAAATTAACGGAAATTAACCTCTGTCCGCTATTAACGGATCTGGGTGGCCACCTCTAGTGTACGCGGGCATCCGGTGGAGGAATGCCCAGGACAAGCAAGCCGCCCAGCTTCAAAAATGGTGTGCGGCAAGCGCCATAATCCACCGGAAGTGGTAGAACAACCCAATCCGGTTGAGCAAGGACGAAGAGACCTATGACCAAATTGGAAGCATGCCGGAGATGCTAGCCCGGGCCACAGGTTGTGAGTGGCTTCGCGGAGGGAAGCGCTGGATATAAACGAGCAACATTAAACACCTCTGGTAGGTCGAGGACACCAAAAGTGGAGTCGGGAAGACGTTCAAAGAAGGAGCTGGGCCAGCGGGCGACCAGGTGCGGGGAGGCTACCAAATCGATAGGGCCACCGCAGATCCCTACTGCTGGCTACATGATAACCCGTGGGCTAGCATCAAGCAACCGCAATGG
>CAJHUC010002535.1:0-13889 GCA_905146915.1 Ostreobium quekettii | reverse complement strand
CAATATTCCAAGAGGCCTGAGATTTGGATGCGGCCATGGCGAATATGCCATGGCCAATGTCAAATTGGCACGGTGATGAAGTAGTGGGTGGGGGCAATCTACAGTACAAAAATACGCACTTGTATTGGAATCGACACAACACGAGAAGACGACGAGCGTCCCTGCCTTTTCATAAGACTGCTCTTAAGTTATCATCCAAATGACATCTGCATGGCCATAAAGGAACCTTGCATGCTGGTGTTTCCACCAATGTAATAGCTGCCACGCAAACTCTAGTCCCATTATTCACTTGCCATCGGCGACGAGGCGTACGGTCAGGATCCATACCTATATAATCACAGACTATGGGCTTGCGTCAATGAAAGAATTGACGGTCAAGGGTCAAAACTGATGTTGCATGTGGGGCGATATTGATAATGTTCGGATCACCCGTGTACTTGAATGAGCACGTGCCAAGAGTCTTATACTCTTTGGCAGCAAAAGGGCAAAAAAAGGGAGCTAGGAGCACAACAAGAGAATCTTGAGCAGGGATCGTGAAGCTGCACAAATCGTTGAGTTTTTGCAAGATACGAGCCACGAACGAGCCTTTCTTGACGACTACCGCAAGCAAATCAGCAGCATCGTATCAAGTAACATCACCAAGACACGGCAGATTCCATGCTTTAGTGCGCAATGCTGGGCGGCATCAGGAGACATTCCAAACTTTATGGGATGGACTGCCTCGACAGTGGATACAATCGACATTGCAATTCTGGTTCTGAGGTACCTCAGGACCAACTTTAGTGTGATTTCTCGGGACACCACCGGCAGCGCCTGAAGATCGGCCAAGAATATCTGCATGGATCGATAAGGGGTCGGTAGATGAAGACCACATCAATGTTGGGCGTTGACGCCGATCAGGCCGACCATACGTGTGGAGAACTTGGGAAAGTTGCTGACCACGCAAAACCCAAAATATCTGGAACGGTCCTTGGGGCTCGTATGGCTGTCTAATTTGAGCGGACGATGGAAGAATGATACTTATGGAAATATACGTGAGGGATGATTCCATGAAGCCTGAGCGTTGGTAACGAATTTAAACATACCCATATTCATAGCCCACCCCATCGGATGGCCAAGTGCAACCCGGTACCTGCAGTCCTGTGGATTGGCCGATCTATTGGATGCGAGGAGAAGAAGATGGGCAGTAAGCGTCACTGCATTGAGCTCCAGAGCCACGGCTGGCTCGGGGTGATGGGAGGTGCTGTGCCATACTATTATCTGGAGCAGGAATAGCTGGGGCTTTACGCCCGCTCGCTCTCGTTTTGCTTGGCCGAGCATGCACGCCACGATTTTTGCAACATTGCTTACCTGGGCTACCTGACTAGCTAGTATGCATCATGAGTGATCGCCATTCTGGATGGCAGCCATCCTTACATAAGCAACGTAAGTCGTTTGTGCTGTCCCTTTGCGCACCCGTTTGATCTCATACTTTTCCATTTCTACTGTTGCTATGGCCTTTGTTGTTGTGATGACAACGACACCAAGAAACATAACATTTTGCTCATGCATGCTAATTAGTGCAAGTTCATTTCTGGATGCTGCGTTCACTAGTCCATGGGGCACCATGCAGGCTCGAATCAACCCACGTTGAAGTCAAATACACTCTCAACCGACGTGGCTGCCTGCAGATTGCTGCCCTCGGGTGTTCCTACATCATGATTTCGCGCTCCGCCACATCATACATACTGTGCAGTGACAATGCGGTCAGGAAAATGCCAGGGCATTTGTACTATGGCTGTTGCGGACACACCAGCCGAGGCGGTCAGCTGGGCAACGCAGCGGCGGCGGGGTCCCTGGCAGGGAAAAGGAGCTCGCCATGTTCACGGCGAGACAAAAGACCCTGAAAGACAAAGGCGAGAGTCGGACGTCTTTGAGGAGTCTGTAGCACAGATGGGCTGCAGGGAGGCATCTGGTGGCGCAGATGCGGCAGGGCGTGCGTGTGTGGGCCGAGCGTTGTTGTCGCAAACAATGCCGTTCACTGCTGTTCTATGACCATTTTTGTGACTGCCTTATGCGGCTGATGCGTCACGGCCTGAATTAGAGGATTCCTTTTACAGTTTGTGTCCGATCCAAATTCCCAGACACAAGCAGCTGATGGACAATGTACAGGCTGTAATTAGACCGACAAAGACAGCACAAACCAATCGAAAGTTAGCAGGGCTGCAGGCAGAGGCTGCAATCACCCTTAAAACAGGGGAATCTTGTTCAATGTCTTGGCCACGCCTTTCTTGGCCCTGTGCGCGCCGGTTCCTTTCCGAATTCCACAGGAAACTCAGCTGCCCTTTTACACGGGCGAGTTCCCTGGCGATACCAGCCAACTGCAATGTCTCACCGCGTATAAATGACAGCAGAATGTGCCAACACTGACTATACACCCTTTGAAACAATCTTGCAAGTCGCACAGCAAGGATGGGACCGGACGCAGACACAAAATAGAGTCAAGAACAAACCTCCTGTAACCTTCCAGATGTTCAGCAACTGGTTGGTAATAATAAAAATACCCAGCCAATCCTTTGGGTTGGCTCCTTGTCTATGTACACTGCCTAAAGACACTAGCATATCGTCAGCATGCACATTTATGTCCAGTCTTCTAGTTGTTTATGAGAAAAGTCTTATGTCTTTATATGAATCAGTTTTCAAAGACTTTCCCGGACAATTCTTTCCAGCTTTTCTGCAGCTGGCGACCCTGACCCCTTGTCAATGACTGTCTTTGAGCTTCCTGTGTACTTTTATGTAGGTTATCTTTCACAGGAGCTGCGGGCACTCTAAAGTACTGCTCTTGGGAATTGGTGTCTCCTCACTGGTATCGTTGTTCAACTCTTTCGTTTTTCTTTCAAAATGGCTTATGCTTCAGGACTTGTATTGCACATGGCTGACTGTGTTAACCCGGCCCCTTGCTGAAATTATATTTCGTGTGACTCAACCACAATACTGCGTAAAGCACTGCCGCCAGGCGTTCGCACCTCTAGGTCATCCCAAACCCGTGGGAAACAGGCGAGGGCGAACAGCTGGCCACGCCCGCGCCAGTGGAGGGCTACGCCATCAAGCCGAGGACGTTGTCATGGGTGATAGTCCTGCGAGGCTTGCGGCGATCAAAATGCATGCAGGCGTGGGGCGGCCTGTTGGGGCTTCAACAAGGCTGGCAATCTATTAGTTGTCGTATCCGGTAGGCACTCATAAGCATAATGGCAGAATAGACTGTGGGCCTCAACTCGCTCATGACAAGTGTGCCCATGGGTGGCGGGAGTGGGCGCTCATTCCCACCAACATCGGCAGGCCTTGATCAGCCCATCCGCCTCCTAGGCCACTCAGCCACTCCCGGTTGCCAATCAACGTAGCCGTGGTTGGCGCGAGTGGGTACTGCACAGGCTTTGCAGCCTCGGGGGAGGAGCTCTCCCCGGGCCATCCTCTGTGCCTGCATCATGTGTGTGGAGGAGCGGCTGGGGATCATGTCTGCAAAGCCATGTTCACCGTGGCCACCAGATGGATGGCGGCGGAGCTTGGCATCGAGGTTCTGCAACAGCAAGGTGCGCGCGCCCCTCCCAAGCGCTTGGGTGGGCTGGGGGATTGTGGGCGAGCAGGCGCAGTCGAGGCACGGGGCCTTGCGGGGTCGCCGCTTGGCCCGATGTGGTGGGTGCCACGTGAGGTAGGAAGCGGGGGGAAATTGTCTGGGGGCTGATTCTTACATGCGAGAATGCCACCACCGCTGATAACCCCACCCGACTACGGAGACCTGGGCGTGGAGACGGGGGGGGGGAGGGGCAGCCGTGAGCTTATGGAGCAAATGCCCTTGCATTCCCCCCACTGCTGGTGCCCTCCTAAAGTGCCTCGACTGGCCCCCACGGTTGGCAGGATCCATTGCCCTTGAGGAGCCAATTTTCAGCAAGAAAATAGCGTCTTGCAGGCACCTAATCCTGCCACCCACGGGGTTCTCGATTGGCGTCCACGGGTGGTGGGATCCAGCGCCTGTGAGGCTCTACTTTTTGCCCAAAAAACGGCGCCTTCTGGGTGCCCAATCCCGCCACCCGCGGGGGTCTCGAATGGCCTCCACGGCTTGCGGGATCCAGCGCCCGTGAGGCGCTGCTTTTTGCCAAGAAAACAGCGCCTTCCAGGTGTCCAATCCTGCCACCTGTGGGGGCCTCGATTGGCTTCTGAGGCAAGCGAGATCGGGCGCCCACAAGGGCTCCATCCCTTTGTCAAAGGGTTGCCCACTCCAACCACCCGGCGGCCAGCTGTGTGGCAAGGCAACAGGGTGGCGGGGTGCGGCGAGGGCGGGATGCGGAGAGGCACCCTGGCCAGCCGGAGCTGCAGGGAGGGGTGGGGCAGCTGGGCGAGGCTGGGTGAGTCAGTCGAGGGAGTGTGGGAGGGAGCACAATATGTATGACAGGGGAGCCAATTAAGGGGAATTGGCTGTAGTGAACGGATGGGGACGGCTTTGGGATTGGTTCATAGTTGGGGTTGGCGTCCGGAAAAGAAGTTGGGGAAGTGTGGGGGTGAGGGAGAGTGGGAGTGGGTCGTGTGCCTGGGTAGATAGTGGGCTAGTTAGCAATGGTGCATAATTGGTATGGGCGGCGGGAATAGGAAGTTGGCATGGCGACTCAACACGAATCCAGTAAACTCGTGGAAGAGGCCAGAGTGGGGATTCTGGATACAGCAATTTGTGAACCGTCACATCATCAAGCTATAAATAACACTCACTCTATATGTAAGAATGTGTTTGGGTCGTGAGTGGTAGACTTGTCTTTCCCGTGTGTGACCATTGTGAACGCCTCCCGTACCCACGGGGTCGCAACAGCCCACAGGCTCATTGCACACTCGAGCCGCCAAAAGGCCGATAGCAGTCACCATGCCCCGCCATATAACAATCCCAGCTAGAATGGGTTTGGAGCGGGCAAAAACAGGGTTGGAACAGGCCGGAACGGGTTGGGAACAGAACAGAAATAAAACAAGAATTGGAAAAGAATAGATACGATTCCCATTCCCATTGTGCCAAAAGTTGTGGGAGCCCATCTATAGGCAAGGCGGCTTGCTTGGAATTGCGGTCACTATGGCCATGTAAGGAGCACCAGAGGGAGAGGTTCCACATAGGCATTCTGCTGGGCACGATGTTAATCCTAAGGAACAACCTAGCGCGGGAGAGCAGCCACTTGCAACCGTTCAATAGAGGTGGCCATTCAAGATGCCATCCGCTTCGTTAAATCCGGTTCGTTAATTTTTATTAGCTGTTCGTTAAATTCCGTTGCAAAAAAAGGGAGAAAAATTCAGAAAAAACGAAAAAAAATCCAAAAAAATCGAAAAAAAACCCAAAAAATCACAACAACTGCGGCTAGTTAAAAATCTAGTATGCATAGGTTGAAATAAAATACAAACATGCTCTCTAATAGCGAATTCCATAAACTATAAGTATGAAAAAACCCCAAAAATCCCCAAAAAATCCAAAAATCCGTTAATTTTTGGTTAATTTTTGTCTTTTTTCGTTATTTTCCGTTAATTAACGAAATTAGCAGAATTAACATCCGTTATGGGATCCGGGGTGGCACACCTGCGGATTAAGAACCGCAGCAAAGGTGGGAGAGGGGTTGGAAGTTGATGGCAATAGGGTTGCGAGAAACGGCTATACGCACCTTGAGACCAGCCGATCACTTGCCTGCAAAGGGCTGGCATGCTACCTGGAGGTTGCCCGGCCGTTACGGCGTGCAAGGATGCGACTGGGTGATCCTGAAAAGTGTCACGTATTGGGTGTGGGGTTTCTGCCCTCTTTGAGCCGCGGACCCACCTCGCCGGGCACCTAGGTCCTTACAAGGCACCTAGGCGGGACCACCCCTCCTACTCCCATATCCATATAAGTATAATGGTTACCGTGGGACAAGGAATACAATACGATCTTGGGCAGGGCGTCCCCCACACCAAGGACCATTAGTAGGGCGTCCCCCACATCAGGCCGGTGCGCGTAACATTCGTCCCCCTTAGGGAGAGGGGCGTCCTCGTCCCAATATGTGGATATGGGAGCAGAAACTTTATGTGTATGTGAATAGAACTGGCTGTGCAATTTGCCACATGCCCAGTTGGTATACACTACACAGTTAGTGGTGAAGAGAAAGAGTGGTTGTTTTTACATGACCTCCCAGTCTGCACAACCCTCATTAAAACTCTTCCTCAGCCAAATGGCTGGAATGTTCGACCTCCCGGCCAATGATCTACGACCCCTAGAGTGGGGACCACCAAACGCCCATGCACGGGTGCGTCGGCCCGGTGCGGGACCTCGTCCTCGCCGGCGGCCACGCACACGCACAGCTCCACGAGGTGCCGGCACGAGCGGGTCGTCCAGATCCAATCTTTCTCCGTTCAAGATCGCAACGGACATGGCGTTCATGTGTCCAAATTGCGTCTTGGCACGGGGGGCGGTGTACCCAGTGTTCTTCTGGGCCCATCGCAGGAGAACCTGTCAAAGCATAGTCACACATGAGCATGTCTCAGTATGTACATCCCGTACTTTATGCAGTTTGCATTCGCATCACAGGTGTTCTGCCATTTTCAAATGCTTGAACCAGTTCCTGTGCATTTGCAACTGACTTTGCTGATTCCCAGCTGTTATGCTCATGTCCATACCCCAGCCATTTGACAAGGTACTCAACATAGTTTTTGCGTCTCCCACGCTTTTTAATTCTTTTGTCAAGGATACGTTCAACTTCATACTCCAGTTCACCTTCGATCTCGATAGGTACTGGGGGTGGCTGTACTCTGCCACTTGCCTTATAAGGCTTGATTTTCGATACATGAAATACTGGGTGTATCCTATGCATGCTTTCCGGGAGTTCTAGTCGATATGCAACAGAACCTATCCGGTCGAGGATGGTGAAGGGCCCAATCCACCTCGGTAATAATTTTCGAGTTCCAGGGTGCTTGAGGGTGATATGTTGTGTCGAAAGGAGGACGTCATCTCCTTTATTAAACGACACATCCCTCCGATGGCGGTCAGCATGCTTCGACTGCCTATCTCGTGCTTTTTCCAAGCACGCCCTGGCCTCTCTCAGCGCTGATTGGACACGGTGATCAAATCGTGTCACTGCTGGTAATCCCTCCTCGTGGGGTATACTGGACTGCCTCAAATAAGGCTGTTGTGCCCTTTCAATGGCCACTGCCAAGCCACGGGTATTCGGATTGTCATAGCCCTTTAAAGGCTTCCGAATTTGCACACCAAGAGCTAAGGGACTCTTTGGGTGCCTCCTGTAATTCAGATAGAATGGGGTCTCTTGGGTGGAACTGTTTTTCGAGTTGTTCATAGCAAACTCGGCCATGGCTAACAGTTCATCCCACGCGTCATGGTCAGAACGCGTATAGCTGCATAAGTAATCCTCCAGAATCCGATTCATGACTTTGGTCTGGCCATCCGTCTGTGGATGGTACGCAGTGCTCATGTTGAGCTGAATCTTCCACCTCTCGGCCAGGTACTGGTAAAACCTGGAAGTGAACCGAACGTCTCTGTCGGACACTATCTGAGAGGGGAGGCCGTGGTGCCTTATCACATTCTGCACCAACAGGTCAGCTGCTCCTTCTGCGGAGAGCTCGGTGGTCGTAGCTGCAAGCCGGACCATTTTGGTCAGTCTATCGACGAACACGACGATAGCATCATGACCTCCCTTAGTTTTTGGCAGTTGAGTGATGAAGTCCATGGACAATTCGGTCCATGGCTCCCCAGGAATGCCCAATGGCTGTAGTAAGCCTGGGGTCTTTTGGCGAGGATACTTAACCTGTTGACAAACCAGGCAAGTATCGATGTACAACTATACTTCTCGTCGCATTCCTGGCCACCAGTAATGCCGCTGGACCAAGTCCATGGTCTTGGCTTGACCAAAGTGTCCCGCACTTGGATGGTCGTGAGCCAACTGGCAGATCTCAGTCCGCAGACTGACAGGTATATATACCTGATTGCCTCGCAGCCATAACCCATCTGTACAGCGCATCTCTTGCTGTTGTCTTACAGACGTAAGCTGGGGATCTTTGCCATAGGCCTGACAGATCTTGGAGGCTAGATCTTTGGCCTCTACCGTCTCTCCTGCCTCTCTTTGGCTTCCCCGCTTATGCACTACCCTTAAGCCACATACAACTAGTTGACTTTTCCTCCTAGCCACCTGCTCATCCGGCGATGGAGGGATGCGAGAGAGTGGATCAGCCACATTCTTTCGTCCTGGGCGATATTCCCAGTCAAAGTCAAACTGTTGTAAGATCTCCAACCACCTGGCCTGTCTCCGGCTCAGTTGTGGTTGTGACTTAAGGTAGGTCAACGGACAGTGGTCCGTTACCAGTTTGAAGCGTGTTCCTTCAAGGTAACACCTCCACAACTGGACAGCATGGACTGAAGCTAAAGCCTCCTGGTCCGTTACGTTGTAGTTCAACTCCGCTGGGAGGAACTTCCTACTCGCACAACAAACAGGGTGATTGTCCTGCATTAGGACCGCCCCTACAGCAGTTTGCAAGGCATCTGCAATGACCTCGAATGGTCTCTCAGGATCTGGTATCTTGAGCAAAGGAGCGGTGGTCAAACACTCCTTTATGTGCTCAAACGTCAATTGACACTTTGACGTCCACTCCCACTTGCCATTCTGCTTAGTCAAGTCTGTTAAGGGGGTTGCCATTTTCGAATAGCCTTGAATGAACTTTTGAAAATAGTTAGCCAGTCCGAGGAACTGCTGTACGTGCTTCACGCACTGAGGTACAGGCCAGTTCTTCACCTTCTCGATCCCTTCGGGATCTGGGCATATTCCTTCTTGAGACACTATATGTCCCAGGTAGGAGATTTCCTCCTTATTGAACTGGCACTTGTGCATTCGACAGTATAGCTTTTGCTGTTGCAGCACTTCTAACACCTGTCTTAGGTGTCGTATATGCTCTTCAGCAGTTCGGCTAAACACCAGGATGTCATCCAAGTAAACTAGGACGTATTTACCGATTTGATCACCAAATATATGGTGTATTGTCTGCTGAAATATCGCAGGAGCATTCGCAAGTCCAAAAGGAAGTACCTTGAACTCGTACAAGCCCAATGGCATGACGAACGCCGTTTTGGCACAATCTGCCTTATCGATTCGCAGTTGATAGTACCTTTGCTGCAAGTCTATGGCCGAAAAGACTTTGGCCCCTTGCAACTGATCCAATAGGGTATCTATCCTTGGGATCGGCCACTTATTCTTGACAGTGGCTTTGTTCAATGCCCCATAGTCAATACACATTCGGAGGCTGCCATCTGGCTTTGGTACGAAAAGCACAGGGGCCCCAAAGGGGCTACTGCTCTCCGTGATCAGACCTTTTCACAACAGGTATTCTACCTGGGTTCTGATCTCCTCCATTTCTTTTGGGCTGTACCAAAAAGCAGGTCGCTTAACCGGTTTGGTTCCTTCCTCTAATGAAATGGTCAGCATTACGCCCCTATCCGGGGGGAGTCCCTCAGAGAGTTCATCAGGAAACAAACCCTTGTACTCCTCTAAGAGGGACGTGATCTGTGCTGGTGGAACAGCATGAGATGTAGTCACCCGATCGGAAGTGGCCGAAGGGCCTGGTGCGTCCCCCTCAGGGAGATCGCCGACCCGGCAAACCAGAACCAAGTGTAAAGGAGAACCACGCTGGTAGGCTTGACGAGCAAAGCCCAATGAACACAAACGACCGATCCGGCGGGCCGGTGAGGAAGGGTGAAAAGTGGGGCGAGGAGTACTGCGAAGAGTAATCTCACGGCCACGAGAAACCACGCGGATAAGACCATGACGATAGTCAATGACACCGGCGTGCTCATAGAGCCAATTGTCGCCAAGGATGATGTCATAATCGTCAGAAAGGTCGATAACCACGCAACGGACTGTGTCCTTATACCCTTGAATGGTCAAGGGGACATCCACAACTCCCAAGGATGGGAGAGATGTACCATCCGCTAAGAGAACTTCATTCTCAACAGGAAAAGGAGCTTCCCGCGGAGGAGTGGAGAACTCCGTGGGATCCACAATGCATCGCGTCGCTCGGGCCAAGCGGCGCAGGCGATTAAGGCGACGAAGCTGTCGATGAGACAGTGCATGTGGGGGGCGTGGCGTTAAGCCTAACCGACGACAACATGTCGGGTTGATATAGGCGGTGCCAGTTGCGCCCGTATCAAAGAGGATGGAGGCAGGCTGATGCCCGACCTGACCAATAAAGGTCAAACGAGGTTGGTCTTGTGAGACCCCTCGGATGCGGTGCTCCGCTGAACCCTCCGGGGGTTGATAATACACGTTCACAGGCCAAGGGATGCCAGGCATCTCCTTGCGATGTGGACGATCAGTTTGCGGTTGAGTAAACAACCGTGTCCCCTTTGGGTAATGGACAAGGGTGCGCAGCTGGCGCAACCTGGGATTGTCTGTGAATGTTTGCCAAGCAGGCAGTAGAATGCATGCACCTACATGTGTAGGGGCTTTTGCTCTTTCAGCAAAATAATGATCCAAGAATGGCGCTGCATTCTGGAAAGGTGGATTGATCCACATGAATTCATGAGCGAGTGGTTTCCGAAGGAAACTGTCAGCTCGAGAACAATATCGCTCACAAAGTGCGTTGTCCCCATTCGGATTCGCACATGCATCAAGTGTGAAACGATAAGCAACCAGTGCTTGTATATGCTAGAAATGCACAGGGTTCAGCATACGATCAGACCGATCTACCTCACGGTGCAGGCCCTTTTGGGTCGTTCCCGGCTGTGCCGGAGTGTGAGACATTTTCACCACACGATTGACAGCATTCTGTGCAGTTCTCACTTTCGGAACAGGAATCACTAGTGTTGCATTCATTCGCACATCCATGGGTGCAGTTTGCAGTTTCACACTCGTGATATTATGCTTCCGCATTGCCAAACACAGTTTGGTAGAATTTCTGCATGCAGATGATCGCGTTCGAGCGGGACTCACCGGCATCTGCGGGAGTACTCCACGCCCTTCGCATTCTCCGTGATGGCTTGTTGAAAAGGGCTTAAAACATCTAAAACAGCGGCCTGCCCTTTTCAGTATTTCCACCGTAGTGGTGCGGAGCTGCGCAGTATTGGTGACCATCTTCCCCTCCATTGGGTCGCGGATTTTGGCCAGCGGCTCGTATTCCCGCTCCTTTTGGGGTGCCTGCAGATTCATTGTTTCAGCAACACGAGAACTTTTGTAAGTCATGCTTCCTTGACCTCTCGGCCTGTTATTCAAAACTGGTTTGCCACGACGATCCACTTTCAGTGCGTGGTATTTTTGAATAACTCGATTAGGGGCAAGATGGGTACTCGTGTGCGGTTTGCCATTCCGGCTTTCATTTTGACGAGAGCCATATGCCTTATATTCCTGGTCATATGTTGGTCCCACTTTGTATAAATGCGCCCGCAGGCTGGCATAAGTGGTCCATTGCTCATCATCTTTATTCAAGAGGCATTTCCTCTTGATGTCTGGACGAAGTCCAGTATACAATGCATGCAACTTGGAAAAATCATCCAGTTCATTCTCACACTTGAGAAACATTTGTTCCAAGAGCTGCATGTATTTAATCGTATCGGGACCCAATGTTCCTGCCTTTGTAAAGGCTGCTATTTCCGACCGAATTTCGAAGTTGGAACATTTGTGATCATAAAGTGTCTCCATGCCATATTTAAACTGTTCCCATGACAGTTGAAAGTCTGGCTGCGAGAGCACTTCTGCATTAATTGTTATCCCCCATATATATCCCAATTGGGCTAGTAGGCTATGTTTCACTGACTCTTCAAGAGTATTCAGTGCTATCCATCCCCATTGTGTCCGGGGTGCCATAGTGGTTTTGAAATACATGATGATCTCTTGTAACCACTTGGTCAAGGCCTGTTTATCTTCATTCCACTTAGGGGGTTTCCTGCCTTGACTGTTCATCTTAGGCATGTTCATGCTCACCTGAGCTTCCCTTCCAGGTTAATAGTAAACTGGCGCGTAAGGTACCTCTTGCGCTGCTGCCAAATAGGCTTGTCCGGTGTAACCCGGTCCTAGGGGATCGTACCCCTCCGGAGGCGGGGGAGGCCCCATGTCCGCCCGATGTGGCTCAACAGCCTCAACAGCCTCTACTCCAAACAGGAATTCCTTGTGTGGAGGCTCCTGGGTCTGAAAATGGCTGGACGGATAATCGTACACCCTCTCGTAACTTCCCGATCCCCCAGGATGGGACGGGTCCTCGTACACGGGTGTAAAGAGCTCCTCCGCATGTGGTCCCCTTCCGGGTTGATATGCCCTCCCGGGTTGAGCCGTCATTCCTGGCTGTGTTGCCATCCCTGGCTGAGTTGCCATCCCTGGTTGATAATACCGAACTGGCGGATACTTAGCAGGCTCCTGCGCAAATGGAGACATCTCCTGCAGCTTCTGAACCTTCTGCTGCGTCGTTTGCACTGGAGGCTGTGTCACCCGCTGTCCAGTCTGCCCTATTGTGTAAGGCCTCACCGGTTGTCTTGGCGCCAATTCAGGCTGAGCCACTGGACGAACCGGTGTGGAGGGACCTGCTTGCATCGATGGTCCTGGGGGCATTTGAACTGGTCCCTCTTCGGGGACTTTGCGGCCAGTTCTTTAGATGGCCTGCCACTCCGTGGCTGCTTCATGACCCTCCGGCACGTATATCCCCAGTGCCGACTGCTGAGCATCAAAGAGGCCACGCAGTTTCACTGGTATACGTTGGAGGGCGTCCCGTGGGACTTGTGCACAATAGGGGGCATGGCCCCCACGGGGGTGGTAATACCCCTTAAAGTACACCCCTCCATGAGGGTCATGGAATGCACCCAGCGTATCCCAGAACCCCCTCCTGTCCTGAATGACAGGGGTATGTATTACTGGGGTTGATCTGGGAACTTCGTGCGGCACCTTTGCCTGACCACGTTGTTCTGCCGCCATCTGCTGGGCACGGCGTTCCTGGTAGCCAGGTCCCGGCTGCGCCGGTTTGTACTGAAGCTCCTGCCGTCCTTTTGAGGCCTGCTTCAATTCTTGAAGTTGCAGATATGCTGCATAGTCTTCATCCCCCATCAGGGAGCGAAGCTGTGCAGCTTTCTCTGCCTCCGCTTTTGCTTGCTGCAAAGTGGCTTCCTGTCTCTGCAGGACCTCATATGTCTCCCTTCTCTCCAGGGGAATGGGACTGGCAGGTTCACCTGCTGAACCGAGATACACAACATCGTCGTTACCAGTAGAATCAACGATTTCTGCACGGTTATGCAATTTGGTGTTCTCAACAGGTTTCAGCAAGGGTAACTTGATAGGAATGTAACCTGTGGTTGGCCTTTGCGGGCCTTGGGATCTCCCCCTTAGCCTTTTTAGGCTGATCTCTCGCCTTTGTAGGCGGGTCTTTCTCCTCTGCAGGCAAATCCTTTGCCTTTGCCTTTTCAGGCTGGGACTCCTTCCTTGGCGACTTCTCTGCCTTGGGACCGCTGGTCTCCACAACCGATGGCGATGCCTATTCCGGTTGGGTGGGGACAAAGCGGGCAGGGCGGTTTACTAGAGGTGGCCACTCAAAGGTGCCATCCGGTCCGTTAAATCCGGTTCGTTAATTTTTATCAGCTGTCCGTTAAATTTCGTTAAAGAAAAAGGGAGAAAAATTCAGAAAAAACGAAAAAAATCCAAAAAAATCGAAAAAAAACCCAAAAAATCACAACAACTGCGGCTAGTTGAAAATCTAGTATGTATAGGTTGAAATAAAATACAAACATACTCTCTAATAGCGAATTCCATAAACTATAAGTATGACTAAAACCCAAAAATCCCCAAAAATCCAAAAATCCGCTAATTTTTGGTTAATTTTTGTCTTTTTTCGTTATTTTCCGTTAATTAACGGAAAATTAACGGAAATTAACCTCTGTC
>CAJHUC010002534.1:0-35829 GCA_905146915.1 Ostreobium quekettii | reverse complement strand
GAATACAGGGCTGGCAATGTGCCATGGGTAGGACAGACTGAGTGACTTAGCCATGAGGCAAGCAGCAAACGGGGAGACAAATAGGTACAGGTGCGAATTCGAACAATACCCGACCAATCTGGCAGCGACCGTTGGGCTGCTTAGTTGCCACCCTTGGGCAACTATAAATATGGGGCCAAACTATACCAATGTAACATGCAACCTTGCAGTTCCTTTCCCTCTGTGCCATACCACCAGCTCCCGAGTCGAACGGGACAAGATTGGCCATGCGCCGGCTAGCGTAAAGGAGTGTCCCCAGGTCGTCGTCCCTTACATAGCTTCACGCCACTTTTTTTTTGCTTTGGGGGCAAGATGGGTGATGTTGTGAGATGAGTGCAACTATGAAAATCCATTCAATAAGATAGTAACAAGTCCATGTGGATAGTAACGACTGCGTCTGTGTCTCTTCTAAGTTCCCAACCTACTTCAAAGTATCAGCACATAGTCCTCCTTTGTTGTCTCACGATTTTGCTAGAGTGGTGTATCCAAGTGCAAGAAATATTTAGGAAGTTTCTTAGGTGTCCTCGGGTCATTTTGGGGTTAGGGCGGCCAGCCGCCTCCGTGTACAACGGGTCAGCTTCCGGCAGCGACCACGCTTCTTCTCATACTATTGGCACTTGTCATGCAATGACCCTAGAAGCCGTCAATCCATGCCTGCGTCCATTTGTTTGTTGGGAAGTTCCTGGGAAGGGCAATGGCCAGTTTTGAGCTCATAACTGTAAAAGGATTGGAGCCCTACCATTGAATCGTTCACCCTGGCTTGCTACCGTTAGTGCCCACGTAGTGGCCCCGACAGGGCACCTTCCAGGGCCTCTTTTAGATTGGTTTGCAGCCGCCAGGTGCTTATCAGGATGGCGAGGACGAGTTTTGGACTTCGCTCAACTCAGAGTGTACTATTTATCATTCTTGCCTATGTCTATTATCAAGAAGTGCAAAATTCGCCGAGAGGTAGTCCGAAATACTAAGCAAGCAGCTTTCAAATATAGCATTGCATCCACATGGCTGGAATGTCGAGTTCGAAGGGGTGTAACATCAAAGAGAACTCGATAATTGTAATCCTGGGGCCTATTTCTCATTTTGGCCGTGGGTCACTTGTCACCCCCTTGCAAGTTTCGAACTCTCTACAATTCCCCCTATCTTCTGCAGTTTAGCAGGGGTGTAGAGCTCCCAGGCAAGCGGTATGGTAGGTAGGGCTTCTAGCCTAGAAAAGACTGCCGCCCTCACGTTTGACTGGTCGCCCATTTGGGTGATGGTCTAGCATCCCAGGGAGTCACTCCGAGCAGGCAAGGCTCACGAGGGTTTCTTAAAGTAACACACATTACTCTTTTCTTCATTGTTAGAATATAATCGATAGAAGATTCCTTGTCTATTTTGGTTCACATCGTCTGCAAAGCATTGCTGGGTCATTGGCCTGCTCTTCAAGGTGGTGGTAGTAGTGAACCGAGCATTCATATGTCCTATCCTTTAAGGGAACTCCATGCCGTTCTCAAAATCCACGTCAACTTCGGTCCCCATGCTACTACCGGCCTCCGACAGGTATCCAGATAAGAAGGGGCCGTAGCACAGCACCTACCCTGCTCTAGGTCCCTCGAAGTTCATAGCAACTTCCTTAAAACGCGGGGATCTTCCTTGGTGCTCGAGGGCTTAGCTAATCTAGTGGTGCAATAGTTTGGTAATACTTGTTATCCCGTAGTTCCCCGCCTTGAAGAACAGTGGCTCCTTTTGCTGTTGGGTGGTATATTCCCAAAGCATTTCAGATGCAAAGACCACCAGTTTATTGTCGACACTCCGGGGATGAAGGCACTCCCTAAAGGCCTCCAAGGTGTGCATTGACTGGGCTCGTTGTGTTCTGCCATCAGTCGAAAAGTAACCCTGACAGCATTCGACCCCGGGTTCGTATGAAATCTGACCCTAATTGCCACCTCGGGCTCCGCCTCTCTGGGTGCTTCCACCCATGCCACCGTCTGGGGGGCGCCTTCTGGAGATGTGAATTGCATGACCGTTACCTTGCCGTCCTCGACTCTGGTTGCCTCTGCTCGTTCTCGGTACATTCTTCTGGCCAATCCGTGCCACATTGGGGTACCCTGTTCTTCGTTCATCATAGCAAACCCTTCCCTCAGAACGGATTGCCACCAGGGAAGAATTTCGTTTCCGTAGAGCTGATCCCGTTCGAATAAGTACTCCACCTGCCGCCGTTCCTCTACAGGTGTGGATACTGCATACCGAAATATTTTCGTGGAGAAAAAATTTCGCGTATTTCACAGGAAAAGAAGTTTGCGGAGAAATATTTTTGCACACTCGTCGGTGCGCGAAAAATTCGCTCCCGCAAACATTTTCCCCGCGAAAATTTCTGCCACGAGAACATTTTCGCTGCGCGACCTTTGCGGGTGGGTGCCACCGGGTGCCTGCCTTGTCTGTAGCCCGCTCCGAGGCCCAACAAACTGAGGGTCCTTTGGCGTCCTGGGCGACCAACAGGGTCTGCCCGAGTGGCCACCCGCGAGGTCCTGGAGGGGCGCCTTGATTGGCGCCTCGCGGCCGCCCATTCGCGTCGCCTGCGGTGGCCTAGGATGGGCCCCGCCGGTGGCCCGGGTGGGCGTCAGCGAGGAGCGAGTTGCGCCGCAAGACAGGCGCCTTGCGGGCGCACAATCACGCCGCCCGCGCTGCCTTGAAATCGCCCTGGCCGGTGGCGCGAATGGCCGCCCGATAGGCGCGACAGGCGCGCCCTCATTCGCGCCTGGAAGCTGCCCATTGGCGCCCTCCGCGGTGGCCTGGAACGGCCTCCGCAGGCGACGCGAATGGGCGCCCGCGAAGCACAAGAGGCGCAGCAGGATTGGCGCCTCCCGGCCGCCCCTTCCCCCCGCCCGCCGTAGCCTAGAACGGCCTCCACGGGTGGTGGGAATCGACGCCCGCTAGTAGCCCGCGCGCCCAGCGCCCGACCCACCCCAAAAAGAGTTCGCCGAGAAATATTTTCGCGGACTGGCTCGACCGCAAAATGCGCGAAACTTTTTCTCCCGCAAACTTTTTTCGGTGTGCAGTATCTCACACCACAACTTCTCCCAAAATTCCTGGGGAAGATAGGCCCAGGGCACTTTGTTCATGGGGATAAGGTTGGCGTTCTGGGTCGCCATCCCAGGCGGCAGCTTCGGCCAACTTCTGTCAGCAGCTCTCCCTCAACAGTGGGTCCGTGAAGCTTTGGCTAGGGACTTCCCTTCAGCCGCAAGTCTGAGTAACCGACACTTCAACTTCCTTCAAGCGATTCTGACCAGTCAGCCTGTCGACGGCCCTCCTCGAACGACTGCTCACCTTCCTTTTGGTGTCTAATTTCGGTTATTGTGACTATGGCGGTTTACCGGTATGCTTTTTAGATGGCAAAAAATGTTGCCAGACTAGAAGGGTGTCGCCCAGGCATGGTTCTCGGGTTCATTTTGATGACCCAGCCATCGGGAAAGCAGAGGGGCAAAGCAAATGTGCTGACGTGCCCCCCTCCTAATGTTGCTCGGTCACTTCTACCTGTGCTCATTCGAGACTTGGGTAGACCGGTTGCCAGAATATCGAATACCAGGGGATTGCAAAGTTGTAGGGTAATTTGAGCTACAATTCCCACGAGTTTTGCTGTCCCCAATCTGATAGCCACAGAGCTATAAAATCTCGAAACTGGACTGGCAAGGCCGGCAGGCTTGAAAACCCCAATGTGAGTGTAAGCCTCAACAATGCCAGTTTGGACTTTCCCTTCAGCTGTAATCATCCAAGTTTCATACCCAACTGTCGTTCTTATCAAGCGACTTGTATACATTTTTTTGCTGCCCTTGGACCATCTCCCGATCAGGTTCCAAATCACAGATTTGCTTCGTCCACAGACCTCAGGAGCGGCGATGAATTTGCTCGTGTCCTGTCCGTAGAAAGAGATGTATCCGGGTGTAAAATCCATCGAATTGTACAATCTCTCCATCCAAAATCTATGCAATTGTCGGGCAGTACGCCATCTTTATCCTCGGCCAGCGCCTCCGTTATTACTAGCGGCAGGGCCTCCATAGCTTTCGTAATTCCAATCTTTAACGTTATCAGTTCAGCGATGTCCAGCGCTCGATGCTCCTTTTGCAGCCGTTCAAAACACTCTTTGACTAGGACAAGCGGAGGCCAGCATTATCCCTGCAAAGTGTTTGGAATGGTGCTCAGTTGTATGGCAACCTGCCCTGCAGTTTCGCCAATGTTCCACGTAGTGCTTACAAATGTCGTCTGCTCGATAGGGTCCTTCGCCTCGAACCAGATGGTCCTAAGCTGGGTAGCTCCGAAGGCTGCAAATTCCAACCTCACTCGTTCCTGTCCAGAAGCGCTCCTCTCCAGAGCCTCTTCTAGCCTTCTGACCAGTTCCTTCCACATTGAGGCCTTCTAAGCCTCATGGCTCAATCCAAAAACACCCCACAGCATCTTCTTCCACGGTAGGATTAGGGGCAAGTCAAAGGGGCGGTTTTCATGGAAGCATCCTTCCCGCTCCTTTCGCTCTTCGATTGGCGTAGGAAGCAACTGTCATATGCGGCGCCAAACACCTTCTGTCAGGTCTTTCTAGTCAGCTTCCATGAGCGCAATTCTCCGCCACTTTGTTCTGGGCCATCACATTGCTTCGCCCTCAGTCCAACTTACTCACACCGATCTATCTTTAGTAACCATCTGGTGTGTTGTTGGATTTTCACATTCGAGGAGACACCAGCCTATTGCTAAGGCCTCGTAATCCTTCCGTCCTACTGGGCCGTTCTCATTACGACCCAGTGGTCCCCAGCGCAGACGGACCTGCCTCATGGCAGATAATCATCTCCGCTGGGAGAGGCCATTCGCTCGCGGTTGGCCGGGCCTAAAGGGCCCGGCTTATCTATCCCCCCGGAGACGGTCAGAGCGTCTCCCGTTGGGTGGCTACAAGTCTGCCTCCTGGTACAGATCGTGTGCGGCGGCAATGTGGGTCACATGCCTTGTCAACAGCCTCTTTCCAGTCAGTTTACCTTCCCCCCTGTGTGTTGCGATGGTGTGATCGCTGTTGGCCCACTCAATCACTCGGTAGGGTACCTTGGCTGGTTTTTTCTTCTTTACGCCAGACGAAGCATCCTTGATCCTAACGTTGCCCCAAACCTCCAAGGTGCGGCATCGAACTCAACTCTACGCTTAGGCGGACAAGTCTTGCCATTAGACGGATGATCGCTGCCCCAACGCCCCCCTGGCGCGGGCACTACCTCCGTCAGATTGTATTGAACTGCGATTTGGGAAGGTTGACGCAGGGAAGATATGTTCGGTGCTGTAATGTGAGTATGACATCGCGAGATGTTTGGTGTTGTATAGTATAGTGTGTACGAGTGCGAGCTCAACTTGCTCGAAGTGATGCTGTTGCCGGTTCTGTTCGAGTCCTGCTCAGACAACCCCAAGCTTTAGGAGAATGCATGTTCGTTTGCGGCAGCTGTTGATGCCCCGGGGGTCTCATCATGTGCTTTCTGGCATGTTCGTACTGCTGTTTTGCCTGCGCGGCACGGATGTTCGCTCGTGCCAGCTTCTCCACTGCTTCCTTGCTAGACCTCCGGAGCTCGGCCCACTCCTTCCTAATGTGTTACCTTTCTTTCTCTCACTCAGAAAAAGGTGGAAGCTCGGGTGTGGATGCTCTAACCAGCGCCACGCAGCTGGGGGGAGGCATCTCCCTCCCATACAGAACCCTGTAAGGGCTGCATCTAGTTCTCATGGCTATTCCCATCCCAGAAGTGAGAAGCATGTGTGGCAGCTGCTGGCTCCAATTGAACCCAGGTCCCTCATTTTCTGCAACGTGTGCTACCAGCATGGCTTTGAGGGATCCGTTGTATCTTTCAACGAGGCCGTTTCCTTCTGGTTGGTACGGGGTGGTGCAATGGTGTTCCACACCCAACCGCTGAAGCAACTTTGCGAATGTCCCTCGTAAGGTGCCACCGCTGTCTGTAATGACTCGCTTTGGCTTCCCATTCCTGGCCAGGATGGCTCGGAAGAATGCCCGAGCTTCCGAACCCTTCCTAAGCCACCGGGTGCGTTACCCGAGTCCCACAACAACAGTGCCCCGTATTAAAGTGCTGGCCCGAATTACCCAGCCATACTAAGCGTACCACTAACATCATTTAGAGCATTGCCGCCCATGGTGTGAGTGACGGGTGTAGTAGCATTCTGGTACCGGCCACCAGATCCTCGTGCTGGGGCACAGCACGTGGTGCAGCCCCCGCAATAGGCACTCATCGCAAAGTATTGGAAAATGCATGGGTGCAGAACCCACAGTGCTTTGGCCTCCTAAGTACGTCGGATTCGGCTTCTGACACACCCATGGAAAGTCCAGCAGGTCGGCCCCTCGCCGGTGGTGCCTCCAACACGGCGGCACGTCCTTCCCGTAATTGGTCTTGTCTCCAACGGTTCGGCACCTCCTCTATGCATCCGCCAGTGGTCGTATGGAGTGGCTCGTCACCAGGCCTTCAACATGCTCTCATAAAAGGTCATCTTACGTCATCAGGGCCTCCGGCACGTTCTCACAAAGGCACTCGGTATCATCAGTACTCCCAGCACGCTTTCACATGGGCGCCGCATGTCATCAAAGTCGTCAAGGCGCCCTCGTACGGGCAGGGCATATCTCACAAGTGGCCTTCTGCATAATCACGCTGTCTTCGTACTAACTACTGAGTATTCAAACAACTATGGGTCACCGTAATCAGGACCACAATGGACCCTTAACGACAGGGTATGCAGTTTTGGCAGGGTACTTAGAAAATCGCCACACCTCTCCCCCTCCCCTCCCCGCCGCAGCCCCTGCTGTCGATTGTGCGAAGGCACCTTTGCTGTGTGCGTGCCTTTTAGGGCTGGGCTCGTTGGCCAAACAGGCCAGCCCTGACAGCGACTGGGCTGGTCAGCGGCCAGAGGCCAAGAGCTTCGGGCTGGAAGATTTCTGGCCGCGTCGACTGGGTGAGGAGGGGGTGCGGTCCCATCTACAGTCGCCTGGGTGGCAGCAGCTGCCTGTAGCCCTCAAAGGGGGGATCGTCCCAAGCAACGCAGCTTCTCCCGCGCAGAAGGGAGCCCCCGACTTCAGCGCTGCCAATCATTGCTGCACACCGCACCTGACTCACAGGATTCAGCCTTCGGATGACAAGCCTGCAATACCAAGAGACACTTGTTTCCTGTCCAAAGTCTTGCAAAATCGTTATACGCATCACAGGCAGATACCCTGCCTCCAGCCTGTGGCCACCACGCAGTGCATTGTCGCAGATGGTGGAAGGGATTTCCAGAAGTCAGCCATGACAGGTGCACCTCAGTCGCCACTTCTGCTGATAGTTCATTGTGACGGGTGTTTGGCCTTTGGAATAAAACCTGAGCGGCGTTGGCAACTGTACCACATTGATGGCCTGAAGCTATAGAAAGGACGCTCACCACGTGCGGGGCTTTCGCGGACTTTTCCGAACGGGAACAAAAGTTAATTCTGGAGAGAGAAAACAAGCGGCGACGATCAGCGCCATTTCCTCCACAATGGAGGTTGGAGAGTTCCTATACAATTGGCATCAACGTGAGTAACGGAATACTGCAAAACAACGGAAGGAAGGGGCTGTTGTTGAATGGACAGTTTGTCTGAATGACCCAGCATATGCAAGATAAATCTTTGCATTGATGCATTGAATTCGCCGCAGACAGCGAATTCCATTCAGTGATGCATGAAATGACTATTATATGATGGATTCCTGCCAAAGGCAACGACAAATGGATTGCACCGATCGTTGAAACGGCAGCCAGTTCTGAACGGCCATTTGAGGCCCTGCTCCTCGTTTTCCGGCAATGTAGTACGTTGAGTCAGTGTGTATATCGCCCAAAGTGATCGCAATCTAGTATTCAGGAAGGCGCTAAAAGCCACCAGTGCAACAAACGGCAATTGGATCCACATACGACATGTCAATTTACAGATGTAAGAAGCTGAGACAGTACAACGTGCCCCTCCCACACAATCAGTTAAACACCCCTTTCCCATCTTGAGAAAGGGAGTACTTCCCTCTTTTTTGTGTGCTTGTCTTTCTGCTATCCATCAATGGCTATATTGTGGGTTGTTAAGCGTTCCGCTACTTTGACCAAAATAGGTGGGGGGTTTGGGTGCGTCTTAGAAGCTGCGCAACAACACAACAATTACATGGGGTAGGAATGTTCGAAACGTCGCCTGGGAAGACCACATTATGTTCGTGAACATCTGGATTTGCCATTTGAATTGCGCGCAAATCCTTGGCAATGTATCGGCAATAACACAGGCAGTGTCGCCAGGCTCCGCTGTAAACTGGGCCACGCACATCCCTGCAAAGGAAAAAAGCTACAAAAACAGCAGCAACTACAAAGTGTTATACTAAGCTAAGATAAAAGCAGCAATTTGGCAGGTGAATGTGGACAAATATTCACATCACTGCACTGAAAGCTGGAGCCATGAAAGAAAACAATGGCAAAATGCCTTAATCTATTGCACACCAAGTTGGCGCTGTGTGTATACGCCCTCTTTGGTATGCGCCAAAGCACTGGTGACCACCGTACTCCAACTGGCGAATACGTGTCAACATTTGCTAAATGATGCAAAGTCACCACAGAGCTCATTTGCATTGTGAGGTACATTCTAATGTTCATCCGGCAATGGTGATATCACACAAGCTTGTCAGTGACGATTACAGCACACTATCTGCATTCTTGTATCCACATGCTATATACAAATATATGCACACGCCTGTGTTCAAGTGCACATTTACATGTTCTGATCTGTAACCGAGAATTTGCTGGCTCGCCGTCTCTCACATCAGTTCGGGGGCCACGTCCACTTTGCCCTCGGAGAGGGTGGCGACGCCATCAAAACAGCAGTCATTCTCCCCACTCTAGCGCATCTATTTCATGCTCTCCGCAATTCCCGATACACTTCAGCCTTGGTGCTATGCACATATCGCCCATGTGCGGACACTATGATGCGTTGATTGGGATGAAAAGCCACGTCCACGTGTGACTGTAAATATGGCAGCATCAGTGCAACATAAGCGGATGCTACAGATGCACATCAGTTGAGGTTAATCTCCCATTCATATCTACAAATAGTGTGTATTTTATCAAGACAGCATCACAATGTAAAACAAGACTTAGCGCGACTGGGCAACAAGATTCGAGCAAAAGGATTAGCGTTCACTGGGATGTGCATCGCCAATTTCGATCTTGACTCTCAAGCATTTAACATGACAGTACGAAGTGCAGCCACAAATCAACTTGTTCGCATCATCAGTGTTGTGGAAACATATGGGGGTCGAGTGAAGTAAGGCCTTTGGTCATTTATTACGGCCTATTAGTGGAAGCTGATTCATTATATAGCTTGCTTACGAGCTGAAGATACTCGTAGACCCATTACATGCTAGAATCCCCCAAGTAATAGTGAAGATACGGCCTTGAGGGGTCCCAGTACTTAAGAGACAGGCCGTGGGGGTTATAGTAGGTTGCGGTATATCGATGTGGGTCAGTTCTGGGGTACGCTGGGCGCGAGTGACGGTTGCACTATGTACTGTACAATAGATGTCTGACTTTTTGTAGGTGATTGGCCCCGGACCGGCCAAATCACCGTACACAAGGGGGAGGCTCGGTCCAACCCCTCGATTTTACCGTTCTGGCTCACCGCCCCACTCCGCGCGGGCCACTCGGCCCGGGGAGCAACCGCCCATGCAGTCCACCCTTCCCGGACAGCCGGTCCGCCCAGGCCGCAATCCTGGGACCGTGACAACCGATCAGGAGCGAGCGGGTGCCCCGATTACGCCCGCCTCCCATGAGGCGGAGGTGTCCGTGCCGTGCATACGCAGGCCACTGGGCGACGGAGGGATCCAGGGGCGCCAAGGAAACCATGGCGTTTGGGCCCACACGCCAATCAGGCTCGTTAGGTGCGCTTATGTCGTTTGCATTGTTTTATGTTGTTTTGTTTTGTTTTGCACTTTCGGGTTTACGCTTTTACGCGTAAAGATGTAAATTTGCCAAACAAGCTATTTCACAGCTGTATTTACGTTTCTACGGCTCGTTGTGACACCCAGGTTGCATGAGGAAAGTCGCGTACGATGATCAGTCTTCTACCCCCTGGTCACCTACAACATAGTGTTCACCTCGCCATTGGCATAGGCAACGACGGCACGGAACAAAGTTCGCTTCTGCCCCATTCTAGCTCCTCTAGCTGCCACTCCCCTGAATTCCTGAGTCTATGTGCACTGTATTTAAAACGCACGGCTGTATTTACGCTATGTTTACATACTTTTACGGGCATAAACATAAGAATTACATTAACATGTAAAAACCCCAATACTTTCAGTCTCTATGGCGTAAATCAAAAGCCTGCGCACCAGCAACCTATTTGAATTGAGCGAGTAAATTGACAACGGCTTCCGCTGGCGCTCGAGCTGTCATTTACCCCATCATCTCTGCTCGCATTTAAGTCAGCCGGTTTCGCACCTTCTGTGCCGCCTAAAGACGCATGCAAAAAAATTGGCGAAAATGCTGCACACTTGTCGGCAAGCCTCACCGACGAATGGCCACCTCATAAGAGGTGCATCTGCTGAACAAATTTACGATGGACTTACAAACCATGTTCAAGAGATGAAATATCTACATCCAGACTATATAATACATTCTGCTACATTGAAGACAGCCGTATCCTAGATGTGCACATTATGTACTTCGAGATAAGTCGGTCTCCCAGAGCTGCGCCGTCGATGCGCGGCTCAATATTCGAAGATACACCCATGGATATGATGGCCTTGCACATCCAAGATGTGATACATCATAGTAGCCGCCCTTATACCCGGATGACCATAATGGGCACCATTTACTATCCATGAGTGGCTAGACAATGTTTGTTCAATTTTCGTCAACTTAAGTGAATCCAAATTGCAAGGGAATGGAAGGCAACGTTTGCTGCATAGGAAGTATGTGCCTGGCATGCGTGTCCACCAGCACATCCTAAATCAATTCTATGCCATGCTATTCAAAATTTGATGGCTAATGGCGGATTGTGTTCACGCTATATGAAAATTGCGAGCTTGCAAAAAGCCCAGCACGAATTTCACTTTGGTTTCTTGGGAAGTGTGGCAGGCACCTGCACAGCTGACAGCAGTTGAATTTACTCGTGACATCTTAGTGTGTGCATGTAAGGGAAGGCAATGCGGCGATTTTGGTACGCTTGGCGTCATTTTGATGTTGAGCTCAGATTTTCCCCACCCCACCCCACCCCACCCCACCCACCAACCGCTACCAAAACGCTTAAGCACTTTTCACCAGCTTGGCAAAGGAAGTCTTACCCTCATATTGGAGAGCCTGTACAGCTGGGATCCATGAATAACTATGTTGTGTATGAATACGCGCCCCACTGCTTTGAGCGAAAAAGGTCGATTGATCAACAGGGTTAGTGGAATTGAAGCGCATGGCTTTTGGCAGTTCCACAAAAAGCGCGCCGCTCACATGGGGTAGGAACGAGCAAAATGTTGCCTGGAAAGATCACATCAAGGTTGTTTCGCCCCTTCTTTATCATCTAAACAGGCATGCAACAGTATTGCAAACAAAGCTCAACACTTGTAGTCATGCGCCTTCGACGAAATAATCACCTCAAAACAGCTGCATATATTAATCAAGCCTACTGCACATATACACATACCTTGTCCAGGATATAAACTAACAGTATGCTAAATATGCATATCCAAGATATGGCTGTCTCCAACAAATGCGCCATTGATGCACAGTTGGATACCCAGGGATATAGCCATGTATATGGAAGGCTTCCATATCCATGATGCGACATATCACTAAAACCGCCCTTGTACCCGCAAGACCATCATAGGTGCCATTCCCTACATATAAGTGGCTATACAATGCTTGTACAATTAGCATCCACTCAGGGAAGGCTCTGCATCGAATTTGGTATGCTTAGCGTCAATTTGATGCTAAGTGGGGTTTCCAGACCAGAGGCGCTAAGAGATTATGTCATAGCCACAGAATCGGCAAACGTTATGGAGATACCCAAACCGCTGCCGGTAAGTGACAACAACTTATAATTTGCTTTACAATTTCCCTTAAGAATCCAATCCTTAAAGAATCCCTCATGTCATCTCGATTGACTGCCTTTGGGGCTTCCCCCATTGTTGCCATGGCTGAAGAAGTCCTAGTTTTCAGCCAATTACAACCACTGCAAATCTGGTTAGTCTCCATCTTCAAAGCATTGCAAAAGTTGCATCATGCTATCAGGAAATGCTGCTGAGTCATACCGTCATCGACATATTGTGTATGACATAATATTACATATTACGGATGCCAGACAGGCCAAGGCGCGCGCGGTCGACTTCACGTTTGACGGAAGTAGTCGCCAAAAGAGCGTGTTGGCCATACGATGGCACTTCTGAGAGCAAGAGTGGATCGTGCCTGGGTCGTTTGAGCCAGGCAAGGAGGCATCGGGGGACATGCTGTGGCCATCGATCAAGATGCCGCTTTTGTTTTGGACGACCTCCTTGTCAACTTGAGGCAGGATGTGGAATACACCACAGTGACAACGTTCTCACAGCAAAGTGAGTACACGGGTATGTTGTTTTTTCACATGTGAATCGTATGGCTTGTTCTGTGCTGATCGTCCACAAGGTCGCTGTGAATTGAATTATATGCCACGCACAGAAGCTCATCACAATGGACGGGCGCCACTGAAGCGGCGCAGCTCCTCCCCTTTTCAATGGCAGCAGTTCAGCGCCCTCCCCGGCAAACGGCACAGCCCCTCCACCTCAACCTAACGTGGTTAACCCGGCCCATTACTGGAATTATATTTGGCGTGACTCAACCGCAGTACTGCGTAAAGCTCTGCCGCCGGGCGTTCGCGCCTATGGGTCGTCCCAAAACCGTGGGAAACAGGCGAGGGCGAGCGGCTGGCGGCGCCCGCGCCAGTGGAGGGCCATGCCGTCAAGCCGAGGACTTTGTCGTGGGCGATAGTCCTGCGAGGTTCGCGGCGATCGAAACTGTATGGGAAAAGGGGGTCCTGTCCCTGCGACACGGCGGAACGTCAGTCAGCGCATAGGGCAGGTGAAGTGGGAACTGGGCGAAGGTAATAGTGAGGGCTTTGGGTGCGGATTTAGGACGGGCTAGGGGTGACTTCGTGCTAGTACGGCTTTGTGGACAGGAATAGGGAGGGCTAAGGGAGACTACGGGGTAGGGCATGCGGGGGAAAGTGGGAAAAGCTGTCAGGGGTTGGCTGGGATACTGGGTTTCAGTGAGAAGTGCAAGGGAAAGCAGTACGGACAGAAAAGGAGCCAGCAAGGGTGCAAGTAAAACGAACGAGGAATTTTGTACTATAAATGGATGCTGTCAAGTGTAAGGATGCCGCTTCTGCGCCCGACGCCTTGCGGCGGATGGCACTGGCTCGAACCGTCTGAGTGTGAGTGTGTTCTGCTAACGAGAGAGCGACGCGTTGGTCCACCACGCGTGATCCCCGCATCCTTCCATAAGCAAGGACATACAAAGCGCACACGGACGCGGAGCGTCATGCTGGAGCTTCGGCGGGGTTGGCAATTTGCTAGTCGGCCCTTTCGGTACGGGCCCAGAAGCATATACCGGCAGGGTAGGCTGTGGCCGCACAGCCGCCAGCTTCAGTCGCGCCCAGTGTATCCCACAACCGCCATTCAGCAATGGCTTGGGCTAGCACGCGACAAGCTGTGGTTGTTCCGATTGCCCAGCTCTGGAGAAAATGGTGAAGAAGATCGGCGAGCGCCTCAGCTCGAGTCGCTGGACCTGCCGGCGGTCGTCAGGTTTGACTTGTGCGAACCAGGTTTTGTGGCCCATTTGCTGCAGAAGAGTAGGCTGTGGCCGGACAGCTGCCTGCTTCAGTCACGCCCAGTGTGTCCCACGGCCGCTAGCCGCCAATGGTTTGGGGTAGCACGCGACAAGCTGTGGCTTCTCCGAATGACCACCTCTCGAGTCGCTGGACCTGCCGGGACCGTCGTTTGACCTATGCGGATCCAGTCAAATGGCCCACTTGGCTGTAGCAACGTTGCTGCGCAGCAACGGGCATGCCCGCCCATGCCACGGTTCCCCCGCCCGATAAGATTCGCGAGCGGCTCTGCGACGTCACCCACCCGCCCCTCGGTTATCGCATTCGCCGGCGTTGGCGACTCTTAGTGAGGGCCAGCAAGACCCCTGAATCGTGGATTTCTGCTGCGGGTATTCGGTGTCAGTCTTGCTGTCTAGATCGAACGAGGCCGGACAATATTCCGACCGCTCGTGCAGCTGCATAACGACCACCGTTTCACTGGGCGAGTCACTCATGACTCAGCTGGCGAGGGACTCACGTCTGACGCGCATCCTGACTGTGTGGGATGGCCCGGGTATGCCGCCGCCAGGTATAAAAGAAAAAAGGCAAAAACGGAAACCAGAACTGGTCAAGTGTTTGCGCTTTTGGTAGTATAGCAAGCTGGTCATGAAAATTTGGAGGAATCTTTGCCTCAAGGGGAGCTTGATGATGACTGAGTGAAACCCTATGCAGCAGGAGTATTTCCGTGAAAGCTGCCTCACCTGTATTGACCGCGGCTCTCAATTTCTGGTGGGGCTATGTGTCCTCATATCCATAGATAAAAGCACACTCTAAGCTGTTTCCAATTCAAAAGAAATACTTCCTCCGTCCGGAATTAATTGTCCTCTATGATTTTGGTGCCTTACTTCTCCATCATAAACATTTCATTTCTTATACAAATTTCTTGCAAAACTATGGCTATGTTTTAAGGGTATGCAGTCGAAATTTCAAGCCAATCCGCTGAGTATTGCGGATTTGGCAGCACTTTGCAGCAAGGGTCATCTAGCCAGAAACCCACCGGTTTTTCAACATCCCTGCTGGAAGGGCCATTTTCGCTGTTTTGAAGAGCACGCCTTTGCGGCAGCGGTACAGAGCCGCCCGGGCAAAACTATCCACGCCATTTGGACAGAAGATCATGGAGGTGCTGGCAAAGGAAAAGGGTAACAGAAAACGTGTCTTGAAAGTCCTGATCGTGGAAATTGCCGTGTCTTGTAGCTGCAATTCAAGTTCGATTGCCCAAATCAGAGGTGTTCATCAGGTCCAAATTTCTGAACCACGACTTTTGGACCTCCAATTCCACTACGAGGGATACTACAGGAGGCCTCCCAAATTGCTCGCAGACCTTTAGGAAGGCGGTGGCCATCACCCCATTTAGCGGCGGACAATTAGGGGGCAATTAGGTAGTGACCCTCCTGGATAGGTATAGTGAATCGACCATTTTTTGGCACTTGAAGAGCTTGAGCTTGAGAAGACTAGCTAGGTAGATAAAACTATGTCTCTTAAAGGGAAATGCACTTGTTGGGCTACGACAGATTGTGGATCGCATGCAAGAATTGGCAGATTGTGGCAGTTTATGGGGTGTAGCCCAGGGTGCTCACAAAAACAACGATTCAAGCCTCAATCGAGGCAGATTGTCCAAACAAGTCTACTACATAACCTTGGAACAATAGCTCGCACATAGCCCAAGCTTGAATACCCTGTGCCCTAGCCTTGCTCGCTTGCTTTATGTATGCACGCCAAAGATCGACGATGGCCGAGATTTGAAAAATCGTCAAAACTGCGATAATGGCCTTCCACGATGGGGATCCAAACACGCTCGCGTGTGTTTAGCAAGCGCTATTCCACGTAAGGGACACCGCCCTTCACTGCAAAGACAACAACGACTTATCTTTAGTGCACCAAGGACAAGAGTGACCCAGAAACGTGCGGTTCTCTCGCAGATGCGGAATCTGCACACACACTTTTTGGACGATTTTCGGCCAATTTTGGGTGCCATCCAGAGGGGGTGGGAGTAATTATTTGTCTTGAAAATTGGTAGTTAATGGTTTTGCAGCCCAATCTTTCCGATTCTGATATTTTTTGGTAAATTTAAGGGGTTTTTATAACGAATTTTGTCTCTCAAATAGAGGACAATTAATTCCGGACGGAGGAAGTATACTACTGTACGAAAATGACAAAATCCGAATATCCAAAACTGAATGGAGAATTGGAACTTCTCAAACTGCAGCCATTTTATGGCTGCACTATCATTGAATGCTGAAAGATGACAGGAAACTTCGGTTGTGGGGAAACAATAATCCCAAACTTTCTTGCCATGTAATGTGCAGAATACAACTGATTTTAAATTCAAAAAGTTGGTAGTTCTGAAAATTCGAAACTGGAGTGTCGGCGGGCCATGGGCCAGGTTACACTACAGGAGCGCCATGCACATGGAAGGCGCCGGGCTCCGGCCTTGTAATCAAGTGGAAATTTAAATGGGAAGGAGGAAATAGTAATGGTCCCGCCCAGGCCACTTAGAGTGGGCCCCAGGCCCGACGGCCAAATCTATTGTGCCGCGAACGTCATATGCCTTCAATTCTAGACTCCATTCTGTTCACCATGTCTCCAATGCGCTCCCAGATGTGCTGGACACGGCTCCCTCAATCTGGTTTTGCCTATTTTGCAACACGATAGGGCCAGCACCGGCTTATCAATATTTACCGGCAGCGCCACCACTAGGCGACTGCCCACGGCTCCCTGTCTCCGCCATCTGGGCATGCACCTCGCCTGGGTGCGGACAACGGGGGGAGTCTGTTGATAATAAGGGTGCCACAGAAAGGCTCAAATACAGCGGGGAAGTAGCCGATTGGGGGGGCGGGAAAGTCGTCGATTAGCATCCCCATCAAAAGCTATCCGAATCAAAAGTTGGCAGGAATAGGTTAATTGCAGTTTGCAAATGGCCAATTATGCCATGGGAATCTGGCACCATAAGAAGACGGGCTCCACTTCCCTAGGAAAGACACTAAAGCATCTCAGTTGGGCAGCCGTAGGGGCCTTGGTGCATCCCTGCCAGGATGTAGCAGTGGCTGACACTGGTAGAAAACGGCATGTCCGCGATGCCAACTGCGATGATACTTTGACACAAATTGATGCCGTCACAGTGATTGCGATGGGATGAAAGTGGCTGCGATGGCATCAATTTGTGTCGAATGGCGTCGCAACTGGCATCGCAAACAGGTTGTTTTCTACTGGTGTGAGGAGTTCGTTGCCGTGAGGGTGGCATGATGGCAAGGGCCAAATTGGAAAAATTGATGGTGGCGATCAACGTCAAGGAAATTCAAATTTGAACTTGGCGGTCGGCAAGATCCTGATCCAAATACAAATTGTTCGCGATTGGAGCTTTTTGGGCCGTGGAAAGGTCCTGCTAGACAGCAGTAGTGGCAATGGTGCTGGCTAGTGTGTGTGTAGGTTGATGGAAATGGAACAAATTTGAAATTCTGATGGCGGCGATCGGCCACAAAGTTCATTCGCCGCAAACCCGAATTGCAGAGGAAGCACTTGCCTCCTTAGGATTCGCTGACTGTGCTTGCACGGCTTGGTAGGCTTAAGGTTTTCCTAGAAAACTTGGCATTCTTAGATCGGCAAATCGGCAGAACTGCAGTACTTTAATTGCAGCTCCTGTGGCTGGTCAGATGGAAACCAAAAAGGAAGCGCCTGCTAGGACACGGGAAGCCAAACCCAATGGCAAGCCTGAGCCTAGTCCTCAGGGCCGCTCATTTTCAACCAGCGGACATGGATAGATCATTGTCGATTGTGTATCGTCCAAATCTGATGCCCAACATCACCCAACCCACGAACTTGATCGCCAGGGCTATATGACAACACAAGCCCATCTAGAGACAATCCACGTGATGTTATAAAATGCCTATCCTGCGGACACCTTTAACACCACGAAAAAAGTAATATTTGCTTCCCAGCCCTCCTGTACTATGGGTGGCTGGAGATCCATCACGGCACAATATATGTGGAGGCAAATGGCGAATTCAAAAACGCAGCCACGCTACAACAACGAACAACCATTGAACATATGTGGAAAAAAGCTGCATATGGGGCTAAAAACGCACCCTAAGTGGTTCCCAATTCAAAACAAATACACTACTGTATGGAAATGATAAATTCCGAATATCAAAAACTAAATGGAAAATCGAAACTTCTGAAACCGCAGCCATCTTCTGCTGCACTATCAATACCTGTTTGAATACTGAAAGATGACAGGAAACTTCGGTTGTGGGGAAACAACGATCCTCAAAACCTTCTTGCCGTGTAATGTGCCGAATGCAACTGATTTTAAATTCAAAACCTTGGTAGTTCTGGGAATTTGAAACTGAAGTGCGGGTGGCCCATGGGTCGGGTTACCCCACAGGAGCGCCATGCGCATGGAAGGCGGCGGGCTCCGGACTTGTAAAGTCAGATAGAATTTTATTTATGATCAACAATTGCATGATATCATCGTACGAAAATTCGAGCCAGCATTTACACACCTTGCTCCCCTAGTGGATGCTAGAAAGAAAGCATGAGCGAACCGAAGCAAACGCTCATTTGTGCAGGTCAGTACCTCCCATTTAGTCATCAGAAGAATCACATATTTGGCTTATTGTGGAAGTTGAATCAGCTTTGTCACACAGCGTGCGCCTCGGTCATAAAGGCTTTCGATTCGTGACCCTCCAGCCACGCACGGATGTTGCCTCCCATTGGACATCGACCAGCTATCCTCGCGAGTCGCGAGTCGTGACTTGAGGTGCACAAAGAGCGTCGCAGGTGTCCCTTCCAGCGAAAGCGTAACTGACCGTGTTGATGGGAACGACCCTTGCCCCATATAATTCCTCGGAATCTTCATCAAAGATCCTGGGGAAATGAGCGTGATGAGTCCACACCCGGGTTTTGAGTGAAAATGCGTGGCCGGTACAGAGAAAAAAATACATTTGAGAAGATTGAATTAGGCATCTCGGAAACGAATGCATCGGTCCAAATCTAAACACATGCTGGAAGATGCCATGTAAATGACTGTACTGAAACTGCAGCTATATACGAGGCGATCTCAAGTGCAATGAATGAAAACGCGACACAGGTGTCTGCCGAGCAATATTAACAAGAGGTTAAGTTTCTTTGCACACAATATTGAGCCGCCCGTCATTTATGAAAAGAAAATCGCGGCTTTGAATAATTGGCATTTAAGCGTCGCAAGGTCTGAATATTGTTCTCATGTTATTTTTCAGAGTGCTCGAAGGGAGACAGAGATGACTACGGAATATCCCAATCCATGCGCGTGCCAGTGGCTTACTCAAGTGCATTCCATCCACTTGTTCCCTCGGCACTGCTGCCCAATCGTGATCATTTTTGTCACGGTTGTCAAAGGTGTCCAGCAGTGGAGCCGGCGGCCTTGCCAAGCCATCGTTGACAAGTACGTGCACATCCTAAAAAGGAGACTGACTGAGTTGTTCTCAGCCGCGAATCCATATCCACATAACCAATGAATTGCACCTTCAGAAACAAAGATTGATTTTCTTATCGTTGGCCAGCTCGTTAAGGGCTACTTGGTAAACGCAATGTATTGGTGGTGAAAATGTGACCACAAATACGATTAATGATATGAGCAAAGGTGAGGAATTCTAGAGCTGATCTTGGCAAATCCATGATGTCCTTTGGTGTGGTGATGGTGTACCCGTTTCGTGGCTTTGCAAGTCTCTCTGTCGTCGCTGGCAGTGTGTAGTTACAATATTCACTTCGGTTCTGGCGTTTGTTCGTACACTGACTGTGATTTCAGAACTCCAAACTTTGTGCTTCCCAGACGAATGGCTCTTGTGTGCAGAAAAAACGTGCTATATCAAATATGGCAGTTCAGATATCCAAACATATTGATATATTTGAAAATGCATCGTAGGGGATGGATTCTTTTAAGTTGTTAGAATATACGAGGTGAGTTGATATGAAACGAAGCAAAGTGCGTAGTGTATACTAGATGAATTAAATGAAACAAAGCAAAATTGCAACAGGATTATGCGCAATTGACCAATTCTTTATTTTCTCATTATAATAGGGGCCGGTGAACATTATCCTCCCAGAACCATAGGTGTCTCTCAATATGAAATTTGGTGTTGGCGTTCCACCACAGTATCCCCCCAATGGCCTATGAGCCCCAAGCATAAGCGAATAGAGTGCATCGCTGGTTAGCATAGACAATCACCTCCACATGCATACACGCAAGGTTGTTGAAGATTCCAAAGTTGACGAGGCCTCGAAGGCCAGTTGCTATCCACCACGCCAAAGGCACCCGTCCCACCCATCTCCCCCGGAGGGCGCAGCTTCCCCTCCAAGAAGAGGGTGCAGAAGAGGTTGAAGGAGGTGGGGGCCGGCGCGCCAGGCCCCCGCGTCTGCAATAGGGAGTCGCCCATCAAGAGAACTGAGGGGAGCTGGAAAGCGAAGGGGAGGCAGGTGGCGAGGGCCAGGCGCAAGGAGCGCCAGATCCAGCGGGCGCAGATCGTGAGCCAGGTGCCACGTTCCTAGCTAGGAACCTATAGGGACCTCTTGCACAGATCGCGAGCCACGGATAGCCAGCCTCCCAACCGTTGTTCGTTCAGGCATAGGCCAGTGCGGGCCCCACTCAGACCGACAACCATGGGCAGCAGGGGCAACACCCCGTCCCTCGTGGAAGCCGCATTGCGCCCAATAAGAAGAGGGGAAAGAAGAGGGTGCAGGGATGCGTGAAGGTGAAGCGTATCCCCACCATGGCAGGCAAGGTCAAGCGGCGTGCACGGGACTTTCAGAGGAGCAAGCATCAGGCACCATCTCAGCGAACTTTCAAGCACAGATTAGTAATACGGAATGAAAACTCTCAACTGAAGGGGAAGAGTCTCCGAAAAATATTTCACTAGCAAACTGAGGATGCTCAAGGCTATTCGTGTTGCAAGCAAGAGCATTCCGGGGGACCGCCAGAGATACCTTGTTGGGCAATCTGGACTGCCAAAATGCTATCTGAACGACTGCCTCCAGTATGTTATTCAATAGGAATGGTACCACGCCATAATGCGTTCCCTTGCAGCTCAGATGAGGGCTACAGAAATCATGGTTACAAACATGTTGCGCCCACATTAGAATTGATGCAAACTTAGCAATTCTATTCCCAAAATTCATGCTCAGATTTACAATGAGTTCTCCAAGCCTGCCACTCACACCTGATTCTCAAATGCCCCCTATTCAGTGTAAATATCACCCAGTCATCTTGGGTGTCCTGATGCGACAAATGCATATAAAATAAAAAGGCAGAAGGGGTCGCACAGCTCCTTTGCAAACATATTGCCACCGATTCCGCCACGGAAAACCCTGCCCAAATGGGCCTCCAGCCCTCCAACATGCAGGCTCACGGAGATCTCTGGGGCTTGGATGAGAAATACACAGGGAAAGCCGCTCAATGCTTACAGAATCGCATGCAAACCCATGTAATCAAATGGCGAGATGACAATGGGCCAGATTTGCAGGAATTCGAGCGCTGGAGACCGCAAAATCTTGGCTCTAAAGCCAATCTGGTTCGGTTGCCTGCCATGGCCTCTGCACGCAAGTCTTACATGCGGAGAATGCCAACAGAATGCTTAAAGCATCACGGACGATGGTCCATTCCCCCCCCCCCCCTGCACTGGGCCCGGCAGCATGTTGCCCGCACACAAGGCGGCAGCCAACCTCAAATATCCTAGCATGTCAAAAGAGGCAGTGCAATCAAATACTGTACAATTTCTATCAGGTCACCTCCCAAACATGGCAGTTCACATATGCTCACCCTCCTCGTGCCTCACACTCTACTATTCCTACCACATTTGAGCATGCTTCCGCAAATCTCATAGCATGCTTTTCTATCCCTCACATAACACCCCTGAGACACCCGGGTGGCCATCATTTCTTGGGTTAGTTCCAGTTGAACACCTTCGACAAGAAGCTTGGCCGACGTTGGCAAAGTCTTCCCATGGGGAAAGGCCTTTGGAGCGTGCAATCTCTGCCCTGCAGCATCCCAGTGGACGCCTGCGATGGCTCCCCTATCTGCCACTATGAACAAACCGGTGAAAGTACATCATCTGCTCCCGCGGGGCCCGTCACTTGTGCCCATCAGACAGTTGCTGCGTTGCGCCACCACCAGCGCTGGCGCGCCTTCCACGCGCCTTCAATGCCGCCTTACCAGCACCCACACACAACTTGCAAGTTCGAACACAACTTTGTTTGACAATAGCAGCACAACGGGACCCAAGTTTCTTCTTTCTTCATAACCACTTACCTGCCCAATTTCCCCCCCTTATTACCGTCGACCACAAGCGCCAACAACACAACTACATCATATGCCAGCTCAGAACATAGCTATTTACAAAACCTGCCACAAATGTCCTTTCAATCAATGATCAAATCGGTATATGGTGCATTAGAAAATGGAATCTTCACCGTAAATAAGAATGCAGTAGGGCTAAAATATCAAAAGAGGATCCTATCTTTGAGCTCCTATACACTCCACTATTGGGTATACAATTGATTCATATGGCTGCTTGCAAGACCAAAAAGTAAACGCAAACTAAAGTACCTCTACTCCAGGAATTGCGAAGGGGTCATCAAAATAAAATGACAACTTCCCCACAACATATTTTGAGAGCAAAATACCCTGAACATTTCCTCCTGAAACACATAATGAATTTTTAAAAACTCAAGCATTAGTGTGATTGAAAAGACATCATATGAGCCAATCTACGTCGAATGAGAACAATTATAAGACAATGGAATTCACCAGCGTTTTTAATAATTCCTATATGGCAATCAGCTCGGGCCATCTTAAGCAAAAATAAATGCCTTTTTGAATGGCATAACAATAGCTAGCCATGACACACAATTGACCCACCCAATGAAACAATGGCCATTGTGTGGCTATGCACGCAATGGGAAAGCTGTTGCACAAGAAGTGTTCGATCTACTGGTATTCAATCACTTTGATTAGTTTATCATCACGCCCACAAGCGCATTTTCTCCATTTTAATCTTCAGATTAGATGACGTCAAAGCTTTTATTGAGTCCCTGGTATATTCAGTGTCCTTGTCCCATGTTTGACTCAATTTATTTGCTAGATTATTATCACCCATTGTCAGTAATTCTGGCAACACGAGCAAAATGCACAACGGTTCAGAATTTCTGACTAAGATACTTGCGTACAGGACGACCACAAGGACCTGGACCCACAACACATACATTATGGATTATAATGTGTCCTCATTCACTAATGTGTCCATCCTGGAGTTCAACTCCATGGGCACATGGCTGGCGGTGGCGCCACAAAGCTGCCCCACCGACCCTGCAAGCTTCTTTGATGTGGTGATGGTGGATGCAAGTGGGGCAATCCTCTACCATTGTGGTCGCCTATTTAGAGGTGATTTTGCAATGGACTCTCACCATAATAATTTGACCTTATTTTAATAGATAATAATATGACCCAATCATTCAACCCCACACGTGTGGAACCACTGCAATTGTGTTATCTAAATTGGAAGAAAAGAGTTGCTGAATATATTTTCAAATTGTATGCTCTTCCTCGCGTTTCATGTGGGCAGCAATGCACAAGTGAAACCATTCATTATTGGCACCCCTCTGTACAATTATAATTCAGCCTAATATCTAACCTCTTATTTGTATGTGTTTGTTTCAGACGTGCGTGCTGGCCAGTTTGAGGAGACACAGGGTCCACTGTGGTGAACACCCATCCCTCAGGTAAGAAAGTTTTAGTTAAGAGCTCGTTGCATGCCGTCCTTGAGTTTGATCTCAATTTTTGGGGCTTTGATGCAACTAAATTTACAACGATTAAGTTTCAGTGGCAAAAACACTATATATATTCAAAATTTTTATTGTCTGTAGCAAAACAAAATAGTTATGCAACAGCTGTAATGCCAAATTCTGAATATTCAATGCGTGTGCGTGTGTTTTACTTATAGACTGTGTTTCTTCTGATTCTACAAAACTTACCATAGTGCACATCAAAGTGCCTAAGAAATGACGCAAAAATATAAAATCTGATAGAATTGCAATGATTGCGCACTATGAGAATGCAAGACTCCAGGGGTGCTACTCCCCATCATTTCCGCAACTTTACTTTTCTCATATACATACACTAGGAGAAAAAGGGCCAAATAACACTTTTCCGAACACACATAAAGAACATTTAATCAAAGTTCTGCACGCTAAGAACACAAAATTAACACAAACCCATAAACTTTGTACACGTTTGAGCACGTGTTGTTTTGCCCTTTTTCTCCTGGTGATATGTATACATTGAAGAAAAATGAGCAATTGAATTGAAACGAGTATGTGCACAGGCTGCCGCAAGCACGCAATGCTGCAGCACTGCTTGGGGCTAGTGGAGTAGCAGCTCCAGCCTTGGCCTACTCGTGTTCACCAACACAAGGTAATAGCCTAGATGACGCTTGCATCAGCAGGTGTGCCTAGCGAGCCGGGTTGTGATGGGAAAAAAACGAAACAAAGTGCATCGGAGGGATGGACTGTAAAGGAGATGCTGGTGGAGGCACCATGGAAATTTTGAAGCCCTCTCCGTATGGTCCATCATGGGATTTAATTAGGGGGAGAGCGCAGTGGGGCACGGGGGAGAGCCTAGTGGGGCTTACGCACCAATAGCTTCTGGCTTATCCCACCCGTGTTCATCAACACGAGGCGATAGCCTAACCGCGTTGGCAGGTGTGCCTAGTGGGCCAGGCACTGAGGCGTTGGAAAGAGACTTGCAGGGGATGGAGGTTGGAATGACAAATGGTAGTGCGGCACCTCCATACCCTAAAGGTGGCCATGGAACTGCCAACAAGCTATGAGGAAAATGGACGAATTCTCATTCGTATCGAAAGAGCGGTAAGACAAAGTTTGCATGGCATTTTATTGTTCACTGTTTTGAAAAAGTTTTATCTTCTCTAATTCCATTCTATTCCGCCTGCAAATAAGAATTCTTTGTCCGTGAAACAAACTTCGAAAATTTACCAAGTACGTATGAGTAAGTTGTCTGCCCATAAGCAATGCTTTTCTTTGCACCTGAAGGGTAAAACGACAAAAAATATTGGTTATGTATTTATGAGTTCCCTGTTAAGAGCAATCCTTTTCTAGAATGGGCATGTTTTTGTCAATGATGATTTGGTCGCACCACAAGTGCGGCTGGTAAACAACTTTGATAACCATGCAAATGCAAATGCAATTGAGCCCCACAAGCAAGCAGCAAATTGACGGAGGGCATCAGCCAGTCACTGAACAAGTGTGCTCGAAGTGAACTGGACAACGGGTTGACAAATCACCCGTGTTGGCATGCACCTACAATATCGAATACATATATGGAACCCATAGCCACAAAATTTTTGTGTCGAGGCGAACCCGTATCTTGTTTTGAGGTGCTTAGTGTCCATGACTATCTCCACCTCTCTACCAGCGCTCTGAAGAATAACACAAAATTGTTAGTCAGCTACCGTGGTGCTTGAATACCAACATAATAGAGTATTGAGCTCATCAAAGTGGGCAATTAGTGCTGGCATGAAACATTTTTATGAGGGGAGGAATGTTGCTTTCAGGATGCGTGCAATATCTTCGATGGAATGCAATTGCGCTATAGATCATATGTGTCAAAGGCAACGGTCGCTTCCATCGACACAGTCAATTGCTTGTTCCTTGGAAAGGTCGCCAAAGACGCTTTTAGTGCGCCTCTAGTTGTGGCTTGTCATGTGCGAGGATAACTAAGAGACCTTCAATGGGAGGCAGCACCAGCAAGGTGGGCGCGTCATGGCTTGAAGAGGCATTGATTCTTCAGGTAACGATATGAAAGAAGATTGCCGAAACTTACAAGTGCTGTGGATTCACTTGTGCTCTGCGTTCATAAGCGTTTGGGAGCATTGTGGTCGAACACAACACTGAAATCCTCATGGAGAGATACCTATTGGGTTTTAGTAGGATGATGATTATCGACACTTATTATTGGTGGAAGCTCAAAAAAGCTTGTCAATTCCGCGAAATTCTCTCGCGCTTTGTTTTGTTTCATACCAAATCACCTTATCATATGTTCTCACATCTTAGAAGAATCCAATCCCTGCGATACATTCTAAAATACGTGAAAAAATGTTTGAACTGCCATATATTTGATAGATTACATTTCCCTGCACACAAGATCCGTTCACCTGGGAAGCGAAAAATTGGGAATTCTGAAATCCCTCTTAGTGTTCGACTAGATGGCAAAACCAGAGTGAGCATTGTCACTACACACTACCAACGCTGACAAAGAGACCTGTAAAGCCAAGAAACAGGGTCATCATAACCACACCGAGGGGCATCGTGATGTTTCCAAATTACCCCGGCCCTTTACTGGAATTATGTTTTGCGTGACTCAACCACAGTACTGTGTAAAGCACTGCGGCCAGGTGCTCGCGGCTCTGGGTTGTCTCAAACCCGTGGGAAACAGACGAGGGCGAGCGGCTGGCCGCGCCCGCGCCAGCGAAGGGCCACGTGTTCAGGCCGAGGATTTTGTCACAGGCAATAGTCCTGCAAAGGTTTGCGGTGATCGAAACGCACGCGAGTGCGGGGCGGCATGTTTGGGATTCAGCAGGGCTAGCAATCAACCGATCGGCGTGTCCGGTGAGAGCTCATAGACATAATGGCACAGCAGGCTGTGGGCGCACAGCGGCTGGCTTCACCCTCCCGCAGTATCTCCCACAGCCGCTAGTCGCTGGGGCCTCGCCTGGCACCCGCAATCGACCAGGTTGACCTGGTCAACCCCCCAGCCCGCCATCATGACTCCTGGGCGTCACTGAGGCGTCGCGGACGACAACCTGCTTTGGAGAGATCTGGCAGCACGGGAAGCTGCGATTGGGCGCCAACGGCGCAAGGAGAGGGCCGGGGAGTACAGTGACGACTTACGAGGCATGTGACACCTGCCTTCCCATCCTCTCCTCCCGCCTTCCTGCCAATAGGCAGGCCACACGCGCGATGGATGAGCAGCAAAGCACCCAGCCCTCGCCATCCCCAACGCGAGCGCCAATTGGGCAGAACATCACTGGTCGCCACCCAATCCCAACCCTCCAAACGTTGTGTTCTATAAGCACAGCACTTTGTGGTCTGTAGACCCCCATCAGGGGCGCTACTCCGTTCCTGGCGAAGAACGAGGTGCCAAACGCCCACCCTTGCCCGCGTTTTTTAGGAATGAAGGCCGTGTTTAGGGATTTGCAACCAAATACGATCCCAGGACTCAACCTGGGAATGGGAGCAGTGCGAGAGGGGAGGGGCTGAGCGCCTTGCAGCGTGGGACAATGCAAGAAAGCAGAAACCTGGGCGTGGTTGCCTCTGCCCAAAAGCAGAAGACGAGCAGAATCGAAGACGGCGCCCAGAAGCCATCAGAATGGTTAATGCAGGCCCGTCGGCGCCTCGGGTTGCCTCCACTGATCGACCTGCGGAAATCGCAGCAGACGGCACCGATTGTGCCTGGGCACCGTCGTTTTGTACAGCCCTCGAACCTACTCAAAACTCGTTCAATCCATGTACCCACGCGCCTCGCCCCACCACGCCAATGTCGCAATCGGCCCGATCCCCGCTAACCAACCAGCAGCACAGCTCACTGTGGGGGGTCTTGCATCGATCGTCCCACGGAGATCACGCTGATTCTTCCTAGGTGCCGTCCTTTTGAATCTTCGATTTCCAAGTTTTCATAACAATGCAAACTTGAGCTGGCAGCGATGCCTGTGGGGCTTGAAGACAGCGGTCTGCAACTAAAACGAAAAGTGTAGATGGGACTCATAGACCACTTGCAGTGGTTGTTGCTTGAAAATTTGTCCGAAATCTACTCCACTCGATCCCCACCAAGCCACTAGCCAGCGCATTCCCATGGGAATGGCCATGCTACAAATTGCAATTGGGAAATCGTCAAGAAACGGTTAAGGCCATCTCCAAAAATAAATTAGAAGTGACGTTCACACCCCACCTACAGTGGTCTTTGCTCCAGTGAGAGGTCCAGAATCTGCCACGATCGAGTTGCACCTAGCCAATATGGAAGAACCGATTCCAAATTTGTAATGTTTTGCAAATGGTCATGGCGAAGATCGAGATGATCATTGGCACCACCACCGCTAACTACGCCTATAGATTAGCACCAGTGGTTGTGTTGTGGTGTTAGCTGGTGTTTGTGTTGATGGGAATGGAGCAAGTTTGAACATGTGGTTGTGGTAACCCAGTTTGCAATGTTGGAGATCAGCATGCACAACGGGACGAGTCTGTTGATAAGAAGGTTGCCACAGAAAGGCTGCAAGACAGCGGGGAAGTAGCAGATTGAGGGGGGGCGAAAAAAGTCGTCGATTAACATCCCCATCAAAAGCTATCCGAATCAAAAGCTGGCAGGAATAGGTGAATTGCAGTTTACAAATGGCCAATTCTGCAATGTGAATCTAGCACGATATGAAGATGGGCTCCATCTCCCTTGGAAAAACACCAAGGCAGCTCAGTTGGGTTGCCGTAAGAGCCTTGCTGCATCCCTGCCAAGCGATCGCAGTGGCTGAGGAGTTCGTTGTCGCGAGGGTGGGTTGATGGCAAGGGCCAAATTGGAAAAATTGACAGTGGCGATCAACATCGGGGGCACTCAAATTTGAACTTGGCGATCGGCAAGGTCCTGATCCAAACACAAATTGTCGGCGATTGGATCTTTCTGGGCCGTGACAAGGTCCTGCTAGACAGTAGCAGTGGCAATGGTGTTGGCTAGTGTGGGTGTAGGTTGATGGCGATGGAACAGTTTTGAAACTCTGATGGTGACGATCGGCCACAAAGGGCATTCGGCGCGAAATCGAACTGCAGAGGAAGCGCTTCCCTCCTTAGGTTTCGCTGGCTGTGTTTTCACAGCTTGGTTGGCTTAAGGCTGTCTTGGAAAAATCGGCATTCTTCGATCGCCAAATCAGCAGAACTGCAGTACTTTAGGTGCAGTTTCTGTGGCGGGTCATATGGAAACCAAAAAGGAAGCCCCTTCTAGGACACGAGAAGCGACCCCCTGATGGCAAACCTGAGCCTAGTCCTCAGGGCCGCTCATTTTCAACTTTTGGGGATCGATAGGTGAAGAACAAACCTTGCCCACACGTTGTATGCCGACCACATCTTTCATGCCTTTTGAGCATGTTGCACAGAAACTTAAAGGAATACAACTCCCATAAACACGACATCTGCTTTCCACAATGTATTTCAATACATGTGTGCATCAATGGCGGAGGCTTGCAGATGTTGTGGAATACAAAGTGTCATCAGTTCTCCACATTCTCCTCTGGCAACGAATCCTTCTTAGGGAGTCCTTCCTCAAGGGGTGCCTTCTCAGGGAGCAGCTGACCACAACACTCGCACCTCCTTGCCATTGCCTTAGCATGTTTCATGCCATGCTGGCGTCCCATCAACTGCTCTAGGATAGGAGGAAATACAAGCTTCACCATGGCATCCGCTATTGAAAGCGTCAAAGATGCCATTGCTCCTGTGATTGCCCACCCATCATCTTCCTCAATAACAATGATAAATGCAACTTGGAGGGCTACCTGTGGCAAGTCTTCCAGCAAAGCAGCAAGGTAGGCCGCCCAAGCAAAGTGTTTGTGTGGCATCCCACCATTCTCAGCCACTCTTTTGCCATCAACTTTGAGTTCTTTCCCCCAAGGCAAGTGTTTGATGATTTCAACATCAAGGAGCAAAAGGCCAGGAAATAGCAAAAGCCAGTCATGGGTCTGCATACGCTTTCCCTCCTTTAAGTGGTCCATGAATGACACTCTCTCTTCAATTCCATCCTCGTCTACATGCTTAGTCCTCAGGCCCCAATATACAAGGAAAACCGCAGACAACTTAGATACTGCCACCACTACAATACTCGCAACACCAATTGCAAGGAGCTTTGTGTAAGAACCAACTTGTGTAACATCTACACCTGCCACTCCTTTCTTTGATTTGGAGTCCCACAGAATGAAAACTGTGACAATGAACCCCACATCTGATAGCACATCAGCCAATGCCAACAGATGAGATGCAAACATGTCTTTCATTGTGTCCAATGAAATTCTCTCTTTGTAAGGGGAGCTGATAGTCACAGCAAGGTAGTAGAGAAGCAAGAGAGACATAAAACCCAACATCCCAATGATGGCAAAACCAACGAGTGTGGGAGTCAGAGTCTCCAGCACACACACCTTCTTGACCAATCTTTCAGACACAACAAAGGCAGATGACTTTGGAGACATGCTCTCCCATTTCCGGCAACCTCCTTGGCGGTAGGGAAGTGGACCACTTGAGACAAAATCTTCAATTTGCTCACCATTTGATGTGATCCTTGTTGACCCATCGACAATAGCCAAACTCTTCAAACTGACATATTGCAGGTTTTTGTTGTCATCAATTACCACATCTCCCTCTACCCTTGCAAGGGAACCAAACCCAGCCACACTTTCCAGTTCTGCGTTGGATGAAATGGTCAGGCCATCAGCAAATTCATCTATTTCTCGAAGACCTTCATAACCTCTCAACGAAATCAAGGTGTCAAAACCTCGAATGGATACCAGTCCAGAATTGGACGTGATTGACAGGTGGCCGTTCAAGTTCCCTCTGAGATTATTAAATGTGGATAAATTGTATGATGCAACCTCAAATATGTTGTCGTGGATTGTCAAACTGCATCTCCTCACGCCATTAGAGCATACAACCTGCAAGTTTGGAATTGATAGGGACAACAAATTGTTGCCTTCAAGTACCAATGAGCCCCCAACATTAACTAGGCTTGGTAGCACCAGGCCCAGGCCTTCATAAATATGGGCGGCATTGTCCTCAATCCGCAAGTACCCATTCACTTGGGTGATGTTGCCCAGGCCATTCACATTGGACAGGGCGGCATTGTTGTCAACCCGCAAGTACCCATTCACTTGGGTGATGTTGCCCAGGCCATTCAGATCGGACAGGGCGGCATTGTTCTCAACCCGCAAATACCCATTCACTTGGGTGATGTTGCCCAGGCCATTCACATCGGACAGGGCGGCATTGTTCTCAATCCGCAAGCTCCCATTCACTTGGGTGATGTTGCCCAGGCCATTCAGATCAGACAGGGCGGCATTGTTCTCAATCCGCAAGCTCCCATTCACTTGGGTAATGTGGCCCAGACCGTTCAGATCGGACAGGGCAGCATTGTTCTCAATCCACAAGTTCCCATTCACTTGGGTGATATTGCCCAAGCCGTTCACATCAGAGAGAACAGCATTGTCACAAATCCACAATGTCCCGTTCACTTGGGTGATGTTGCCCAGGCCGTTCACATCAGAGAGAACAGCATTGTCACAAATCCACATACTCCCATTCAGTTGGGTGATGTTGCCCAGGCCATTAACATCAGAGAGGGCATTGTTGTACATAATCAGCAAGTGCCTATTCACTTGGGTGATGTTGCCCAGGCCGTTCACATTAGGGAGGATGGTATTGCCACTAACATGCAGGTCCCCATTCACTTGGGTGATGTTGCCCAGGCCGTTCACATCAGAGAGGATGGCATTGCCACTAATCTCCAAGTGCCTATTCACTTGGGTGATGTTGCTCAGGCCGTTCACATCAGAGAGGGCGGGATTGTTACTAATCCTCAAGGTCCCATTCACTTGGGTGATGTTGCCCAGGCCGCTCACATCAGAGAGGACACTATTGCTACTAACCTGCAAGTGCCCATTGACTTGGGTGATGCTGCCTAGGCCATTCACATCAGAGAGGGCAGCATTGTCCACAATACGCAAGCTCCCATTCACTTGGGTGACGTTGCCCAGGCCGTTCACATCAGAGAGGGCGTCATTGCCCCAAATCCACAAGTCCCCATTCACTTGGGTGATGTTGCCCAGGCCATCCATGTTTCTCAAGAATTTGTTCTCAACCATTGACAAATCCTTTCCAATGGTTTCTAGTCCAGCAAGTGGTTTTAATGATCGCAAGGCAGTGTTGAGGATGACAATGCTATGCCGCACTTCCTTCAAGAGTCCAGCCAAAGGTTGAAGGGAATTCAGCTCATGGCCTGAAATATGCAGAGCATCTACCACACCACTCGTCTCTCTTAAAACCTCAACGAGTCCCTCCAAGGTCACGTCTCCCAAATCATGGCACTTGCAAATTGTGGGTTCCAAGATATCGAAACTAGTGACACACTCGATGTCATCCAAGCAAATGCATGCCGAGTTGAATGTCTGGTCAGAGCATTTTCCCCAAGTGCCACTTGCAATAAATATCACCCCAACAGATAGCAAACCAAGCAACCATCCACACATTGTCTTGTATGCCATCAAGAAATATAACTTCTTCGGCTGGTGATTGATAAACCTCCTATCAAACCGTGCAGGAGTCTGCCCCCTTCACACAACAAACAAACAACATATAAAACGGCTGTGGGGAAAAAATAGCAGTCTACGGGAGTGCAACAGTCAAAGCATAGGTTAAAATTTCTGTAGGCTGGTGTAAACAATGTGGGTGCTGTCTTGCGTACCTTACAGGTGCCCAATGTTTCTCCATCAAACACACTCTACAATAGAGTAACAAAATAACACTTACTTTGCCCCTCTTCACCCCCACCCACCCCACCCCCTCCATCAAAACTCAGCAAAAAATGCTCGTGGAGCCACAGCGCAAGTGGTTCAAAGGACCCGAGGCACCGGTGCATAGGCCCGAAGCCACCGACGCTGCCACACAAATACGCGGGGGGGTGGGGGGTGGAGGACGCTGGGCCGCCCATCCGCATTCATGTGATCGTCTGTGGAGTTGATACCCCCTTGCACACTGGGAATGGGCAGTAAGCACCAATCGTGGCGCCAACAATTCTGGAATTCATTAGGAACCCAGACGGACGCAGGTTCGCCTGTTGCGCATCGCGATAAAGCACGGCGTGGGTGCCCATCCCGATAATCGCCCCTGATGGACTGCAGCACAGGTCGATGGCGGTGACAAGAGCACAGGAGGGTCCATAGCGACGCAAGCCATGGGCGGGCTATCGCGATGCGCCTCACAACTGCAGACCACTTCGCACAATGACTTGGGGGTCACACCCAGAACGGTACTCCCCAACCAGCTTTTCGAGCCAGCTCACCACCCCGGCAGGTTGCCAATCATCGCATGTTGCCCATACCAAACAGAGAGGTGCGCGGCTCACCTTGCACGCGTGGATCCTCCCAGCACCTCCTGACTCAGGCACCCTGTGTTGCAAAGGACACTGTGTCAGGCTTGTCGCCAGACATGGCGGGCTCTCGTATGCGGAACCGCCCTTTGCCTTGCTGCAAACTTCATTGTCAGCAACCTAGCAATGCTGTCCGCAAATTGCAAGGGCATTACAACTTACACCATTTCACAGTATGCTAACGTGTTGTTAACTTTTGACAGCACCAATCATTGTGGGACACACACCAACCCGCGCCAGCACTTGGGGCTCAATATCCTTTGGTAGAGGAAAACACTAGCTCTCAGTATTGGCCATTAGCATACTGCAAGTCGCCTAACATATTTCAAACTTGGGTGTTGGGTGTACCCTTGAGGGTAATTGTGCCCCCTTTTGCTCCTGGCTTCAATTCTATCTGTTCAGACCCTATGTATTGTGCTCCCCTCTGCATCAGCAAGGCACGTCGATATGCATGCAGGCTGTGCTGACCTGCATGAGCGACTGACGAATTCCAACAGTGATGGTCATTGGCAACCTCTCGTCACTCTTGGTATCAGCAAGATGGCTGGTGCTCGTGTGCAGTGCGCAACTATGTGGGCGAATAACAGTGTGTGCAGTAATTTTCGTTTGCAACCATGCATCACTCTCTGAATCAACAAGCCGATACGCCATGCACAAATATGATGGGCATATGCAAGCACGTGGCAAAGCATCAACGGCACATGTGAGCTGGGGAATTGTCACCACGCAGTTGTAAATATTATTGATTTGCTGCACAGTAACCATGGAACTTATATTTATAGTAGGAATTCGTGGCAAAGACGACAGCACATTGCTCGTGTTATTGGGTTGCTTGTAGAACACATCATGTTTTCAATCGCCACAGTCAATGCCTGCATTGTGCGTTTGGCGCTTGTGTTAAATTGAGCATCTTTCTGAGGTCGTAATCATCAGCCACGCACATAGTCCTTTAGGGGGCTACGTCATTGCTTAATTAGCCATGACCTTATAAGGCACTGGAAGAGTCCGAACCCTTTGTGTACTATTACGGATAGAATTATCAGAGGCGTTAGGGCACATTTAATGGGGGCGGTAAGAAGTCAGTAAATAGCAGATTGGACACTCTAGCCGATCGTTCTCAAAACAACGAATGAGGTTCTGGATTCTGGCATGTACTATAAGAATACTGTTTTGTAAGAAACGCCTGCTCTCGCCACGATTGGCCAAGGCACGAGCACTTCAGGGCTGGCTCTCCCCACTCCCGTTTGCGTGTTGCAAGGGACCCACTGACACATCAAGATATAACAGTGGTTCCGACGCCGGGACCTCGCATCAAATAGAGCATGCCGATCGGTGAAGGGAGACCGAGACCCATGAGACCGAGTGGCAAAGAGAGCACCATTGGAGGGGAGAGGAACTACCGCCTAGTTGGGCGGAGGTTGTGGTGAATTGGTGGTTGCCAGCACCGCGTTGAGAGAGTTGTGGCCGGAAGCCACGGCGGGGAGATCAACGGAGAGGATGTCGATCCGCCACTTCCGGGAGAGAGGGACAATCAGTGAGGGTGGCGGCAGATTGGTGGAAGCCAACGCCGCACTGGGGGAGCGCGGCTAGAGGCGACAGCAGAGAGATCGACAAAGAGAGCGTCGATCCGTGGTCTCTGTGAGGAAGGAAAACAGAGATCCGAGGAGAAAGCAGTGGATAGGTGGCGAGCAGCATTGCGCGGGAAGTGTGCTGACCCGTGGCGAAGGTGGGGAGATTGAAGGCGACACCACGCGGATATCATGAAACTCCGCCCAAGGACGTTTTCGGGATCGGATCTACAGGAAGACGCAGGAGGATGGCTTCTACACTTCGAAGGAGTGTGCATGGCCAATGGAGTCAACAACAATGCGCAGAAGATCGCTCTTCTGACGGTGAGCACGTCAGGGGAGGCTACGCACTGGGTGAGAGCCCACTCGCGATGGCTCACCGGCAATGGTCGCACATGGGTGGAAGTGAAGAATCGCTTCTGGGTGTGGTTCCAAGACAAAAGCATCGAAGATCGCGTCAACGCCGCGCTACGGACCCTCAAGCAAGGACCCGAAGAGAGTGTCAAGGAGTACCGGAGCCAATTCCCAGAACTCTTGACACGATTTGAAGAAGCCACTGAGGGGGTATGGTTTTGCTCATGGGTGGATGGCCTCCATGAGGAATTGAGAGAGGCAATCAGGTTCATGGGACATGAAGACTCAAACACAGTGGCAGATATCGCAATCCAGAAGGAAGGCTCTAGGGATAGGCCGGACATGTACGGATTAGGAGGCCCGACCGCTACCCGGGCTGAATTGGGGAACGAATTGGTGGAGGCGCTGGGGGAATGGGCCATGCGAGCAAGGGCAGTGCAACCTCGGGCCCCGGGGCTGCAGCGGTCGATGGAGCGAGGCCAAGGAAATGACCCGGGTCCGCAATCGGCTGAGGCAAGGGTGGCTCAAGTAGGTGGGGACAACCCGAGCGGCAACCGCGAGGGGCCGCCGGCGGGCAGAGGGGGACCCGTGAGGGAGCTCCCTGAATATTGGAAGTGCGGGGCAATTGGCCATTTCCAGTGGCAATGCAATCAAATGGGGAATGGGGCTTCCGGACAGAAGGGGACGCTGGCGCGAGGGGCCGCCTCGCCGCAATCCAAGAATGGGACCACCTCGCCGCGATCCAGGAATGGGGCAGCCTTGCCGCGATCCGGGAATAGGGCAGCCTCGCCGTGATCAGG